>CABHPH010001325.1:741-53642 GCA_902168325.1 Peromyscus nudipes | reverse complement strand
GAAGGCAACCATCTGTCTGAAGTGCTGAATACTGCCCTGTGTTGTAGGGTCATGAGCAAAAGTCCTTAGTCCCTGCCCCCCAGATGTCAGGGACCCACCTTACAGTGTGCAGCTCGCAGTGTGCAGCTCGCAGTAGGCACAGAAATGGATGTGTGACATGATTTCCAAGTAGAGCTCTTCCTGCTTGTGTCCTCTTTGCTTCTCAGAGACTTCACGCCCGCTGTCCCCAGCCTCTCCTGCCTGTCTGCTGTGTGGACCCACAGACTTGAGCTGTGTCTGGAAATTGCCATTCTACTTTGAGCACCCTGTGGGTATGAGCCAAGCACTGGCTGGCTCTCAGGGAAACCAGGCCATGCATGCATGGACTTTCTGGCCCAGAGGATTATGGGCTGTGAGACTTGTGCTGTGGGTCCAAGGTGAGAGGCTGGGCACCAGCATGTGAGCTTTACACACAGTTCTCCGAGCTTCCACACCAGGGAAGGGAAGACAGGCAGGGTTGTCCTGTCTTAGGGAAGCATCCTCACTTCCCTAACAAGCCACTCTCCATGGGTTCCAGAAGGGTAATAACACCTTCCACAGTATTCTCCCCCTTTCAAAGGTATATCCCACTTCTAGCCCCACCTTCCCCTGCTGACCAGCTTCATCCCTGTTTAAGTACAGTTCTGTTCTACTCAATGGCGAGAGATGCTCCGTTATGCCAAGACGCATATAACAGTGTAGGCACAGGCCCTGGCAAGAAGCCCAGTTTGAATTTTCATTGGTGCCCATTTTCACCTAAGACCCAGCTCCAGCTTGCTTGTGGCCCCTCACCCATCCAGCAGGTTTGCATAGGCCCTAGGTATGTCATTTGTATATCAGAAGACATGAAGATACAAAGTGCAGACCCATCTCTTCTGGGTTCTCGAAACAGAATTTCTCTGTGTAGCTCTGGCTGTCTTGCAACTTGCTCTGTAGCTCAGGCTGGCCTTGAACTCAGAGATCCGCCTGCCTCTGCCCCCTGAGTGTTGGCATTAAAGGTGTGCGCCCCCACCACCCAGCTAAGACCTACTTCTTGAACCAGTTTCTTTGAACAAGGAAGGGCCGTGCCCCCCCCCCCCCCCGGCCCATAGCCTCAGTTTGTAGTTGCTGTTACCTGACAGTAACTCCATGCTCAACTCCACCAACAACTGTCTGTCTGTCTGTCTGTCTGTCTTTCTTTCTTTCTTTCTTTCTTTCTTTCTTTCTTTCTTTTTCTGAGATAGGGTACCTCTACTATGTATCTCTGGCTGTCCTGGAACTCCCTATGAAGGCCAGACTGGCCTTGAACTCACAAAGATCCACCTGCCTCTGCCTCCTGAGTGCTGATATTAAAGGCATGGACCACCCCCACCCCCTACCTGGACCCATTTTCCAAAGGGGCTTAACTTGATTCAGTCTGACCCAAGGCATACTTCTATGTCCTGAGGAGAGAGTTCTGAGTTGAAGCTCTCGGGGTTCTGAATGTCAGGAAACACTGGTCCAGAGCAGTGGTCTCTATAATCCCTACAAAGTTATTTTCCTTCATCTGTTTGGTGTTTTCCCATCCCTTTCTCTCTTTCACTTATAGTTTACTCTTATTTAAAGTGTGGTAAGAACGTTATTGCTGGACCTATTCATTCCATTTCCCACACTCTGTTCCTGTTTGCTGATTTCCAGGTGGAGTTAAAGGAAAGCGTGTTTTCACTTCTTGGGCTCAGCCTTTAGCTTAGAACTTTCTGGTCATCTTAGGTGTGGAAAAAATGAGAAAATTTCTAAGAAAAAAAAAGTGAGACACCATTGCCTCATGAAGAAGGGAGGTGGAAGGAAAGGAGTGCCCACACTAAGGAGTACCCACGCCCTCCAGACAGATGGAGCAGACAGATCTGTAGGAAAAGGGGGCAATGGAAGGAAGGAAGGGTCCATCCCTTCCCCTGGCAGAATCAGTGATGGGTTCAGCATGAGCCCTGTACTTGGCATACCATGGAGTTCTGCCCACAGAGGCCACGGCCGGATGGAGAATACCTCTAGGAGTCACAGCATAGTGGCATCAGGGCACTGTAAGTGGTCCTCAGCAGTCAGTCCATGAAATCTAGCTTGACTTTATACATCATTATTTTTTCGTGCTCGGTGAACCAAATAGTGCGTGTGACTATAGTAAGACACCCTAGAAATGCAGGGATAAGGAAAGGCTGGGGATGCTCATCTCCATTCCATGAAGCTACTTACCCATGGACTCCTTTGCTCCTACACACCAGCCTAATGGCCACACCCATCTCCTCTTCCAACCAGCCAGAAGCCTGAGCATCACCTGTGTGATCATTGTCCCTTCTAAAATTCACTAGATATTAAAATAAAGGATTAATTATAAAAATTGAGGCTAATTTTTTGTAACCTTTGAATTATGTTTTTCCTGCATCTAAAGGAAGCCTCTTGTAGATAACACATAGTTGAACTTACCTTTTAAAATTCTTTCTTCTAATCTATACATTTTGATTGGGGAGTTTTGATCCGCTTACATTTAATATAGTTGCCCATGGGGAGTGCCATCATTTTGTCGTTTTTGTTACTTATTTTCTGTATGTCTTGTAACTTTTTTCTTTCATATTGTTTTCCTTTCTGTTTAGTTGATTTTTTTGGGGCACTGACACTTTTCCATTTCCATTTGTGTATAGTCTGTAGATTATGTATATTTGTGTGTGTGTGTGTGTGTGTATGTGTGTGTGTGTGTGTGTACACCATGGAGATTTTTTTTATATATTACACCACAAAGTTATAATAATCTATTTTAAACTAGTACCATCTAAACTTTAATATTAAATTGGTTTTTTTTTTGAGCCCTTGCTATATACTAGACACTGTATTAAATGCTACACTTGCTTCATTTTAATCCTTTCAGTAACCTGAAATTCCGGTATTACTCTTGGCATCCTACACATAAAGAAACAAAAGCACACAGAGAGTGATTAATTAATCCCTCGTCTGACTGCTAGGAAGTAGCAAAGTCAGGATTCATTTCAGGTCTGTCCTGCCTTCTGTGTCCCACCCAGCCCATGAACAGTCTGAACTGGCATTTCCTCTTCTTCCACCACATCAGGCTTGGCAGCAACATGCTTTTGTTCAAGCTTGTAGCTCACTAGTCCCTTTCCAAAACAACACATTAATGACTTTCCTTTTTATTTGACATTTAACACGGGTGTGTACGCTAGCATAGAAGCACAAGCATGCAGCCCAGTGCTGAGACATAAAAGTGTGTATCTGAGGAGTCCAGTTATCTCTGGTTTCATGTGCCCAAGTTGTGATGTAAGTTTTCCTTTAAGCTGTAAAATCTTTTTTCCAATAATAAAGTAAAACTTGGAACTGTTCATTCAAGTCATACCTAGAAGAAAAAACCCAGTAGGTTGGATTGAAAGGGTCTGTTTAATGAATACCTCTCTTCTCCTGTTAGCCTGCTGCCAGAAACCTTGGTGGGAAGTATGTGCTCCATTCATATACTGATATTTTACCGACAAATTCTTGGAGATGTGCTCCTGAGAGACAGGGCGAACCTGCAAAGTGCTGGTAAGTTTGGGCTGTTCCCTGTGCTAACGCTGTAACCCTGGAAGGTATGTATGGCTGTGCCTGCCTGTACCTCCTGCCTGCAGATGTGCCGGGGTCAGCACATCACTTAGGAGCAGCTTTGTGAGCTCACATATAGTCGGTTCTTTCCCACTGCTTTTCCATTCTGGGGCTTTAAGATCCTGAGCTTGGGTAGAAACACTTTCCTTTTCCGTCTTGGAATCACCTGTTTTCACCTGTGACCTATGCATGCCATCTTTTCAGGAAGAAACCAGAGTCATGCCAAATAGCTGATATTAAAATATTGAAGTGTGTCCGTGGGTCACAAGTCAGTAAATCAAATAGTGCTCTAGTTTCTATGCACTGTTTTTATCCTTGGTATTTCTCTTTAATTTCATGTATGTGTGGTGGATGTGCAAGGGTGCACATGAATGCACATGCATGTCAAGGTCCAAGCTTAGTATTGGGCATCTTTGTCCTTCATCCCTACCTTATTCACTGAGGGAGGGCCTCAGCTGAGCCCGGAGCTCTCCCATACAGCTCGACTGGCTAGTTCTAGCATCCACTCTCTCCTGGAATATAGGTAGGCTGTTAGGCCCCACTGGCATTTGCATGGGTTCTGGGGAGAGCAAACTCCAGTCCTCATGTTTGTACGGCATATGCTTCCACCATTCAACCATCTCCCCAATCTTGGTCATTGGTTTTGAGTTCAAAACTTTTTTCCAAGTAAAATATTAAAAATAATTTTAAAAATCAACAAACTGTCATACATGAATGAACTTCCCAAGAGGAGCGCACGTGCTATAAGAACTTAGCCCCAAAGTAAAACATCCTAATTCTTTTGTGTATCACCCAAACTAGAAATCAGTGTGTCCAGATACCTGTTGCCTGCTGGGTCTATAATGTTGTGCCATTGTGTGATGAATGAAATAAGTATGGTTGTAACCACCCTAATGGAGCAACCAGGCTTCAAAATAAAATAACACACACCCTTTAGCCTTTTAGAATAATTGGTCATAAGGAAACTTCACAGAGAGAATATGCACCAAGAAGACCTGAATTGATGTGCAGCAAGAAGAAAGGATTCCATGAGCATATAATATCAAAGATGAAACCTGACAAGGGATTAGACCCGTGGGGAGATGTGTGAGAGAATCATTTCTGATTAGAGTAACCGATGTGCCTGGAGGTCCAAGACAAGAAAATGCATGGATGCTGGCGCGATCGAAGTTGAGGACAGGCAGGCATGGATGGAGCAGGAGCAGGGCAGCCCGGTGATGCCTCACACTGTGGACAGTTATGTTCCCTGTTAGAGAGGAGTCTACACCAGCGTCTTCCCCAGTAATGTAGAACGAAGTCAAAAGGGGCACAGAAACGTCCACAGGAATATTTGTGACTCCAGGGAGTGACTCTCGGGCTTCAACCATCACGTGCCCTTGGCGTTGACAACTTGGAACCTTCACCAGGGTCACTGCTCAAAAGCAGGCTTCCTGGTGTTCCTCAGGCAAGGAGGCTATTCTCTCGGCGGTTTTCTACTGAGGCACAGGATTGTGGAATATACTGCTCTTGGCATTTCAGAAACAAATGCTACTGCTTGAACGTGTCTCTTTCAAAATTCCTGGGTTGCCACTATGATAGTCTTAAGAGGAAGGGCCTTTGAGAGGTAATCAGGGCAAGGGCACTGCCCATGACCCTTGTGAGTGGTGTAGGTGTCTTTGTAGAGGGCTTGATGCAGGGAATTCTAACTGCCCTTCTACCTTCCTCCACACTCTTCTACAGAGGACACAGTATGGCCACCCTCATTGGACACCCCATTTCAGAACTTCCTAGATGTAGAGACACAGAAAAATTAAAGGGGACAGCTTTGAGCCTCTGAACCCTCCTGGAAGTCAAAGTGTGTAAAAGTGTTATCAGCAAATAATTGGCATAATAATTTTAACCTGAATACATATACTGAGATCAAATACAGTAAAATCAGAATGAAGTTTGAACTCTTCCTGATATGTGTTTCAGATTTAATTAGTCATCCAGTGCTGGCCACCTTCCCTATGCTCCTGGAGCAGCCCGACGTGATGGATGCTCTCAGGGTGGGTACCACATACTATGATGAAACCTGCTGTAACCCGGTATTTCCCAGTTCCTGTTCAATGTCTAGCTAACTCAGTTTCATCCTTCCAAGCATAATGAATATTACTCCCCAGGGGCTACCTTTCCTGATGCAGGGGGACTGCTGAGTTCAGCACTGTACTTTCTGGCCTGTTACATTCTGCCATGTAAGATGCCCAAGAGGGTGCTCTAAGAGCGAAACTCCAGAGCAGTCCGTGGACAGCGAGCTGAGCTTCCAGGAGAGTCAGGGCGAACATAACATTCTTTAATTGAATTCAGCATACTGTGCTATCTGAAATATAGGCTGGATATTAAAGTGAACAGTTTGAAATCTCTGATTTTGGGCTAAATTTGAATTTCCAAAACCACTGTCTTATGTATCTCAGCCTGAAGCTTTAGTGTCAACAAAAAGAGAAGCCTTGTGACCATGCAAGGCTCATACACAGATAATATGGTAGGTGCCATGGCCAGGTTTGTTTTGGAAGCCTCAAAGATTTAAGGAAAGCAGCAAATGATGATCAGAACTCGGTCTCATTAAAGATCCTTAGGTGAAAGGGACCTAATGAAAGGCTGGGACCACAGTTTGACCTGTTAACAGGGATGATGGCACAGATGTGGGAGGATCCGCAGAAACCTTTTCAGACAGACTGGATCCAGTTTGGCATGAGATATGTGGAGGAGCCACAAGTGGTCAAGAGCGAGGAAGGCAGGGAGTGCTGGGTGACCAGGACGGTTCACTGAAGGATGATTCTTCTGGCAGTGCGGAGAGGCAGAGCAGCACATATCCAGGAGGACTGTGGCCATGTCAGTTGAAATTCTTGCTGAGAGTAATGTCATGAGACAGGGAGGCATAAGCTCCCTTTTATAGGTTCTTTGTCTTACAGGTAAAGAATTTTAGAACAGACCCAGAAGGAAACTTGAGGAGTTTTATTAGGTTTTATTCATGAAGTAAGCTGTGTCCGGTATTCTTGGACAATAGCTTTCTTGAAGAGCATAGCAGAACTCCAAAAGGGAAGCCATGGTCCAGTTACAATCCCATCTCTTGGTACAACCTTTAGAACAGTGGGCTTTTATGGTTGAAGACGAGTTTGCCAGCTTTCATATCAGAGGGACCTGCAAGAGCAGAGCAAGAATATTTTCATATTGGATTCTGAGAGACAAAAACAACAGGACCAGCAGGCTGAGGATCTAGGCCAATGCAGGAGGAGGGAGTTGGAAAAGGGAGAGGGCCAGGTGTACTTTCTAAGTCAGGGGTCAAGAAAGCAGGCAGACTTCATAGCGGAGGTCTGAGAAGCAGCCTGGGGTAGGGTGTCTTTAGAAAAGGGTTGTTCCTCACTCATGGTAGTCATCCAGCATGACTCCATTCCATAGTTACCCAAGGACGAAGGCTGGTGAAAGCCCTCTTCTCTTCTAGAACCATCTGGAATGAGTAGCTTTCTCTTTTGCTGTTTGTCTCTGCAGGAAAAGGTGAGGGTTGACCTTGGGATTTCCACTGTCTTTGCCTCAGGAGCCTGATCACTTCTGCTCACATTTCATTGGCCAGAACCAATCATGTGATTCTCTTAACTTGAAGGGAGCTGAGAAAGATAGGCTTCTGCTTGATTCAGAAGGAAAGGATTGGGTCTTGGTGAGGGGCAGTGACCCCACCACACACACACACACACACATGCTTTCTATCCCCACTGAGTCCCTCTAGGGGAAATCCTGCACTGCTTTCTGTGGGCTAAAAGCTAAGGTTGAGTCTTCACACCTGACTGACAAACAGTTGGCCATTTTCCAGACAGTGAGTCTAAGTTACTAAGTGACGTTCACATTAAGCCATATTGTCTTTTCAGATTTACATTTGAAGTATGTGAGTCTCCTGGCTTTACTTAGCTGGGTTCAGTTTGTGATTAGCGTTTTAATAATAATGACGCCTGGCCTGTTGTAAAAGGCTGTAGCTCTGGACAGGTTCTCTCAACCTAGAGGCAGTAGGTACAAGTTAATTGGGTGGGATGTCACAGTTCCAAGAGGCAGAAATAACCCTGACCATACCAAGACTTCATGGTCAGCCCATCAGTACATCCTTTCTCCAGGGGGTGGAAGAAGGGGCCCCTGTCTCAGCACCTTGTGACCATAGGCACTAGGGGCTGCCCTACCCAGGAAGGGCTGATGCTTTCCAGTTACCTGTAGAGTTAGGTACCAATAGGCAGTTACCTATAAATACACACAAAATCAGTCCTGAACAGTCAGCCTGGAGGCTGGGCACATTCCCCCAGCCTTATGGACTGCCAGGGACTTGCTTTGCCAAGGTGTTCAGTTCATCCCTGTGGGATCCGTTGATCTCTGACTTCTCTATTTGAAGAAGCTTTTTGTGAAGCCTGTGAACAGGCTGGAAATGTTTACTTGCAAATCGACTTCTCTTGCACATCCCACCCCTTGTCACCAGTGTGTCAGGCAGAGTCGCTGGCGTGGGGCACTTGCAGGGCTTCCTAATTTTGCTGTCTCACCTTGGAAGCTCATGACTTCTCGGCACTGTGGCTGGCTGGCACAGACATCTGCTTTACCCATCCTTTCTGTGAGTTGGTTTTACCTTCTAATAACCACAGGTTTCTGAGGTGTCCTTTACCGATATGTCTGTCTTCCCTGTCAGGCTGGTTCTGAGTTGCTGACACTAGTGTCGCCTCTTGCATGGTGGATGCTGTGCAGTGATTCTGACCCTGCCCATAACTTAACTACTAGGTGAAGTTGCAGAAGGTGTTGCCAGGACTTGTGGGTGCTCTGACTAATACAGGATTTCTATTTTCTTCTTTAGAGTTCGTGGGCCGAGAAAGAAAGCACACTAAAACGATCAGAAAAGGTAACGATTTTCACACTAACCTCGAGACCGATTTCTCACGCCTTGTAACAAGGCCTCTGTTTCATTACCCTAGGTGTAACCCCTTCCTCAGCTAGACTCTGCATGCCATTGTGGCTGCACAAACACAGTCTAAGAAAGCATCACGTTAGCCCTGAACAGGTCAGTCATTTCAGATCCCTGAGTTTGACGTAATGAAGTAAAGCAGTCTTACAGTTAGCTAGCAGATACCCTTTATTTAAAAAAAAAAAAAAAAAAACACATAAAAAAAAAAAAAAAAAAACCTCTAGCTCTCAACACACATATCAAGTAAAGAGAAGGGGAAAGAAAGCCAGCCCGAGTAGTGGGGTGCACCGAATGGAATGCCTGGGTCAGGCTTCCACAGCTGTAGAAACATGGTCTAGCCAGGCAAGCCTGGCCTTGACTGGTGAGGTGGGATGTCACTGCCAGAATCCACTACACAGAAAATTCAACAGACGTTTTCTGTTTAGGACCAGGTAGTAACTTCAGACAGGCTTTGTAAGGCTCATTGTCTCTCCCACAGTGAGGCTAGTGTCATCGAGAAAAAGCAGCCATAGACAGCGTGTGAAAGCCCAAAGCTCTGTGTTTCTACAAACATTTGCTTACAAAAGAAGGCAATGGCCACGTTTGGCCCGTGGTTTTGTACTTCTGGCAGGTGCCACATGTGCCCTGGGAGAGCTATAGATGCAACCAAAACAAAATTGTAAAAATACTTAAACCGCTGTGATTTCCTTTTGAATTTTTTGCATGGTTTCCAAGAGTTAACTTTGTAGATGACATGTTGTGTTTCAATGTCAGAAGGCTGGAGACACCTGAAAGTGTTCATTGTTTACAGGAAATGTAAGAGAAAAAAAGAGAACAAAACTGAAAAAGCCTAAACCTCGGGCCAGGAGAGGGGATTACAGCCACTGTGTCTTCACTGAGCTTCCACATGGCCGGTGACACTGCACTTTACCCCATCTGCAGTTCTGGACCTTTCTATGGGGTGCTGCCCCATACATAGGTGTGCCTGGGCACTCCATGGGAGCAGCCCGCTGTATGTGGAGTCCTCTGCACTCAGCTGCAGTGGCTCTGAGAGCCACACACCCCCCCCCAGCCTGTTGACATCCTCGGGAACTGGTGAATGAATGCTCCTCTCTCCTCCCCAGGAGTCTCCCTGCTTGGGCCTCTTCTCTCCAGCTCCCATAGGATGCTTGGCACTTCTCCCCTTTGTTTTGTTTTTTGAATTAAGTTCTTACTAACCAGCCTGACTGGCCTGGATCCTGTTAAGTAGACTTGCTTGGCCTCGAACTCACGGAGCTCCACCTGCCTCTGCCTCCTGAGTGCTGGGATTAAAGGCGTGCGCCACCATGCCCAGCCCCACTTCTTTCTGACATTGAGACAGTTATTTCTGGCAGACTACAATCCAGCTAAGTCTACACAGCCACCTTGCATTGTGGTGTGTGTGGGTGTGGGTGTGGGTGTGTGGGTGTGTGTCTGTGCGTGTGTCTGTGTCTGTGTGTCTGTTTGTGTGTCTGTGAGACTAGAGTAGATTGCAACACTCTGGTCTCCTTGATGGAACATGTGAAGCTCTCAGTGGCAGCTTAGACACTGTGGTCTCACGGAGCCACAGCAGAGTTCCTGGGGAGAACCGCTAAGCTCTACTCCACAGTGAGACTCTCACTCCCCCCAGCTAAGAGCCCCCCTGCCAGGTCCTCTATCCTGCCCCTCGGTGGCTCTTAGCTGACAGCTCCCAGGATTTTGTACTCTGAGAGCAATGGCACCGGTCTATTCATAGTTCCTTTGTGATGTGTTTTCCCAGAGAGACAGAGAGCTCCTGAAGGCCGAGTTCCTCCTGGTCTACCATGACTGTGTGCTCCCTCTTCTGCATTCTACACTGCTGCCCCCGTTCAGGTGGGCCGAGGAAGAGACGGAGGCTGCTCGGTGGAAAGCCATTGCTGACTTCCTAAAGCAGAGCAGAGAGAACGAGGGGTCCCTGAAGGCTCTGCTGTCACCAGATGGGGTTCATGATCCATTTGACCTTTCAGAGCAGACCTATGATTTCTTGGGAGAAATAAGAAAGAACTCAGCCTGATGGTGGCCATGGCTTGCACTTCCCGCTGGACCCCGTGAGCTCCCATAATGACTTGGGCTCAAACGACAGAACCAAAAGAAATGGACTGTTAGAACTTAGATCATATTCTTTTGTGTACAAATTATATTTTCAAAGAAATAGCTAAAAATTTTATTGTATGTAAAACAATAAAATAAATTTTATAAGGAATACCATTATAGCTAAGTTTGATTTTTTTTTTCTCTCAAAACACGAAAGTGTCAAGCTGAAGGTACAGATGCCTATGAAAGCAGAGTTTTTATCAAGGGCGAAATTTGTGATTATCCAAGAAAGTGAAAATATAATCCACCACCTGGGAGGAGATATTTCCAAGTCATAAGACTGATACAAGTTTAGTGTCCAAGGACAGCGCTTGGTGGCGGAATGCTTGTCTCATACATGCCAGGCCCTGGGCTCCAACCCCAGCATTGCAAAGACAAACAGTCTGATATGCAGAATATTTAAACTGCTGGATATTTCTAATGATATTTTTAGTTCATTTGAGAAATTGTGTGGTTAGTCATTTAATTCAGTCTGACACTTGGGTTGATTTACCCCAGATAAGAACAAATGCAGAGTCATTGACTTTTAAAGTCAGTATAGAAAGTCTTCTGTCAAATTTTTTTACCCACATTGAAGAGTGGTGCTGATGTGATTTTTCATGGAACACCCAGGTCTTAGTGCATTTCAGATAAACTCACAAGGGCTGCAGAATGTCTCACACCTTTATCATTGATGATAGTAGCACCAGGCATTACTCGGGTGCCTAGATGTACCAGTTAGTAGTGAAGTACCAGTTGCCATTCCTGAGTACCTGATTGGATTTATCAGTACTCTGTGCTAGCTAGGTGATCTCTCAGCTACTGATGCAGGTTCTGATCATTACCATTGAAGAGACAGACCAAGCAGGTTATATGACTCACATAAGGTCAGAGCTAGTCAGCGGCAGAGCTGATGTGCCATGTATCATGTCTACTGCCTCAGAGGCTCTACATCATAATGCAAACTTGAAAATTGTATGTAAACACAAGCAGTACTTATTACTGCCAGCCTGCTGCCCCATGCAGTATATTCTTTAAAAGAAAAAAATGTGCGCCGGGTGGTGGTGGCGGCGGCGGCGCACGCCTTTAGCCTTTAATCCCAGCACTCGGGAGGCAGAGGCAGGCTGATCTCTGTGAGTTCGAGGCCAGCCTGGTCTCCAAAGCGAGTTCCAGGAAAGGTGCAAAGCTACACAGAGAAACCCTGTTTTGAAAAACCAACAAAAAAAAAAAAAAAAAAAAGTGCAAATAAAATTTAAGAAAGATATTTGAAGAAAAATATGGATCAATGAAGAAGAGGCCAATCTAAACTGTTATAGAGTCCCCGAAATACATTTTAACAGTGTATCGACCAATAAGAGACCTTTATTATTAGAAATTTGTCATATTATAACACTTCTGAGCTATTCCAGCTTCCACTAGGCCCAAGCTCTTAAAGGTCACATTCCTTTCTGGCATTGCCACACTGGGACTAAGTTTACAACCTGTGAAATCTAGGGGGACATACTTAAAGTATTTCCAAACCACAATGGTCCTTGATCTCAGAAATTAACACGGTCTGGCAGGATTCCTGCCCATAATATGACTAACAAGTAGGAACTTGGCCTTGAAAAGAAGTATTCACTGTGCCCCTCTGTGTGAGCCCTTCTGCCCTCAGTGACTGGCAAGGGTATACCAGGCTTTTTCTTTTGGGTCACCAACCAGCTCCCAAGTCATAACAGGGAGACTTATTAGTTATAAATGCTTGGTCTAGCTTAGGCTTGTTTCTTGCTAGCTCTTATAATTTAACTTGTTTTTCTTCATCTACATTTTGCCTCAGGGCTTATTACCTTTCTGTATGTCCTACTCTGTGTCTACTGGCTAGTGGCTGCCTGGCTGGCCCTGGGTACCTCCCTCTCTTTCTCCCTCATTCTCTCCTCCCTTCTCTCATTCTTAGACTTCTCCTCCTACTTATTCTCTCTGCTGACCAACTCCACCTATCCCTCTCCTGCCTAGCTATTGGCTGTTCAGCTTTTTATTAGACCAATCAGGTGCCTTAGGCAGGCAAGGTGAAACAAATGCAACACATCTTTACAGAGTTAAACAAATGCAGCACAAAGAAATGTAGCACACCTTTACACAGTTAAAGTAATATTCTGCAGCATAAACAAATGTGACACATCTTTACAGAGTTAAAATAATATTCCACAACATAAGAGACTGTTGGGGACACCCTTTCTGCCCATCACTCTAAGGCACACTATCTAGATGGCTCCTTTCCTTCCCAGGGTCTCTCCAGAAGCTGTTCCCCCTGCAAGCTTTGCCTGGTCAGGACTCCAGGGACTCTGTCCTACCCAGCCCTTGAGTTGCCCCACCCCCACCCCAGTCTCCAGGAGGTCTGTTTTTAAAGGAACCTGAAACCATGTCACCACCACCACCACCCACTGTGAAGTCAGGTTTTTCTGTAGAATCCACGTTTTTGTTTTAACTACTTGGCTTATTCTTGCCCTGGGCCTGGGCATTTGGGATGAAAATAAATGCTGGCGCATTCCTTTCAGTGGATGTGAGGCCAGGAGGGAGACCTGCTTTCAGAACTCTCAAGCTGTCTTCCCTGCTCATTTGAAGTGTGTCAGAAGTTGACACCTGTGGACAGCCTCATAGTTTTTGACACGTGGGGAAAGTACAGAGACAACCACAGACAGTTCGGGTGATGCTGGGTCAGAAAGGGAGGGACATGGCCAGTCAGCCTGAACAGAGGGGACAGCGCCATGGGGTGACGTACCTTTGCCCATGAGAAACTCCTCCTTTCCAGTCAATGGAATCTTGTTTTTTCAGCAAAACCTCTCTGGCTTTTTAAATGCCACTTTTTAGCCTCCAAAACAGGAAAGCGTTGTTAAGGAGCCAAAAACATCCTGGAAACAGTCCTGGGGCATGTGTGTCAAGAAGTGAGGCTCAGCAGCAGGCTGCTTTAGGCCTGCAGGGAAGAGGAGTGGTGGGAGAAGACAGGACAGGACAAGCCTTCTCCACAGGGGCCTCCCTGGAAGGTGAGGAGGCCCCCTGCATCAGAACCATGTAAACTAAATCACAAGGCCTGTCCTTCCTCAGACTCAGCCTCCTAGCCTCTTTATCACTGCCTTTTAGAGTGCATATGTGTGTGTGTGTGTGTGTGATGCTCAGAGGACAATCTCAGATGTCAGTCCTAGGCACCTCGTTTAGGGAGGGTCTCTTGCTCTCTGCTCTGTATACCAGGCTAGCTGGCCTATGATCTTCCTGGAATTTTACTGCCTCTGCCCCACCAACTCAGTTTAGGAGTGCTAGGATTACAGATGCACAGTGCATCAGATGTATGTGGGTTCTGGGGATCTGAACCCAGGTCCTCACACTTGCACGGCGAGCGAGCACTTTACCTACTGAGCTGTTTCCTCAGCCCCTCTGGCCACTGCTTGGGTGTTCTACTATCAGGTCTGCTGGAGGTCCCCGTGCCTGGGTGCTTGAGATGATGCTAAGGGCAGGGGGTCTCCGGCTTTGGTGAGTCCATGGTCTTGTGTATTCCTGTGGAGCCTCCAGACTCTACAGCAGCCCTATGAACAGGACAGCTTTGCCTGCCCATCCCAGGAGCATCTTGGAAAGCCATCATCTCCACAAAGGAATAAGGAGGCAGAGGTGTCATCCGTGAGGGGAGGGCTTTGTCAGTCTGTAGTGTGATAGGATAGCCTTTGCAGGGTGCCCACACTTCCTCTTATGTACAGCATTCCCAAGTCAGAAGAGTTCTCTGGCAGGAACAATGACCAGAACTAGTTGCTGGCTCACTGCTGTGTATACTCTTTCCAAATATACAAAGCAGTCGGGACAGAACCCTAGGTACCTGCACATCTAGGGGTGTCATTGTATACTCCCTCGTTTATTCCAAATGTTGCTGGGGCAACTACTATGCTACCAAGCTGAGTGCTGTTTCTGTCCTATCGTGCAGCATGCTCACCAAGTAGCCGGTAGGGTACGATGGCCATGAGGTCCTACAATGGTGTCTATTCCAACAGTTTGGGCTGTGGCCGTAGCTCAGCTGCTATACAAACACGAGGCCCTGAGTTCAGTCCTCACATTAAAAAAAAAAAAAAAAGTGCCAAGTACAGCAACAATATGGAAGGTATTGGCTGGAAGGGCCCAGGCAGGCAGCTTCCTCCAGGGCTCACTGCCAGGCCAGTCTAACCTACTTGGTGAGCTCCAGGTCAGGGAAAGATGTCTCTAAAAGCAAGGTGAACAACACCTGAGGATGCCCTCTGGGCTCCACGTACATGCCCATATACAGCTGCACAGGCAATCAGTTCCAATAGTTCTATAACGGAGGCATTATTGGTTTGATGGCAGCACAGTCAGCAATATATGTTCAATATACATTCTTGTCGGGACACTCCCTTTCCAAAACACTTCCTGACCTTGGGGTCATCTCAACTCCAACATCCACACTCCAAAACTGTTTCGGGACCACATAAGTCTGATCGCACTATCTGTCGAAATCCAGACGAGCTCCTGGTATCAGGTACAGTAATCGCATCAACTTGGGGAGGAAGGAATAAGGGATAAGGAAACAACCAGAGCAGGCCTGAACTGCCACACAGGTAGGACACTGGTGGCCTATGGCATCTGACTCTGTGGTGGTTGACACTGACCGAGGACCTGTGGAGCTGCAGGCAACAATATAAACCGGAAATTATTAATGGGATGCAGCTGACACTCAGGACTTTGGTAGCACACTCTCTCTTCCTTATACTCTACAAGGCAGCTTGGACTTCACCCTGCTCATCTGTGTCTAATACTGCCAGTAAAGATTAATGCAGAACTTTGTCCTTTCTCAGAGGCCAACCTGGAGGCTAACAAAATAGCAAGAGGGGAAGGAGGAGGAAGGAGAGGAGAAGGAAGAGAAAATGGAGGAGGAGGAAGAGGAGGAGGAGGAGGAGGAGGAGGAGAAAGGGGAGGCGGGGACAAATGAGGAGGGAAAATCTTTATGTCTCTAAAATCTTTATGATTGGAGAAATGTGAGATCTCATCATTCAAAACATTCATTGGGGTCCTCCACGTTGCCAGGCAGCATTCAAGATGGCACAGTGGCCCACTCCAAGAATACTCCCATTCTCCAGCTCTCCTGAAGCCCACAGCCTAAGGTCAAGGGTCAGGGACAAGCAGCAAGTAGTAAATAAGCAAGAGACGCTCCCGGTAGTGGTGAGTGTTTGCAGAGAATTCACTCAAGACAAGTTCAGTCTGCCTTTGCCTGCCCACTGGGCAGAGCTGAGACCCTTGATGGGGGGGGGGGACACGGACACGGAGACAAGTGAGTTGGGGAAGAAAAGCAGAATTCAAAAGTTTTGCCAAGCTGGTAGGGACCTTCTCTCTCCCTCCTTCCCTTCCCTTTCTCTTTCTCTCTCTCTCTCTCTCTCTCTCTCTCTCTCTCTCTCTCTCTCTCTCTCTCTCTCTCTCTCTGTATCTCTTTCTCTATCTCTACCTATCTCTCCCCCTACTCTCCTTACTTTGGTATGTTTGGTTGGTTGGTTGGCTTTTGTTTTTTTCTGAGGTATGGTTTCACTCTGTAGCCAGGGATACTCACTTTTGTAGCCTCAGTAGGCCTTGATTTCATGAGTGACTCTCCTGCCTCAGCCTCCCAAGTTCTGGAGATTATAGCTGTAAACCACCATACCCACCATTCCCATTTTCTTTCCTCTGCTACCTCCCAGCCATGGACACATAGGCCATCTGAAACCCAGAACTGGACACAGGATGCAAAGACACCTCCAAAAGCAGCCATCGGGGCCTGGCCTAGTGAGTGGAAAGAGCTCTGGGAACCAGAGAGTGTGCACGAAGCTGCAGCTAACCACCTGACGAAGACAACTTCAGGAAGGAAGGGTTTGTTCCGGCTCCTCACGGTTTGAGAAGACAGCCTAGCATGACGCGGAAAGCCTAAGGCAGCTGGCCACATTGCACCAGCAGGCAGGGAGCAGAGCGAAGAAGGTTGGTGCTCAGCTCACTTTCCCCTTTTTATTCAGCACAAGACCCCATCCACAGCAGTGTCAACACATTAGGGCAAGTCTTCCCACCCCAACCCAACGTAGAAACTCCCTCACAGACATACCCAGAGGGGACTTGTCTCCTGCGTAGATTCTGTCGAGATGGAAATCAATACTATGAAGAATTCCTGGAAAGAAACTATGACGGCAAACACTGATTGACTGATTGGAAATGCAGTGATATGGAAAGGTTGGGATGTTGCAGGCCCACGGCCTAATTATATCTTATCCCGTCTCTTAGCTTTAGCCCTCTAAACAGACATTTCCTTGCTCACTTTCTATGTTGGACCTAACATCCTGTGATTAATAGATTAAAAGCCTTTTGGGATTTATTAGCTTAGCAGACCACAAGCTTCCACCAACTCGAAAGCTAAGGTCATCAGATAGTGTCTGTGGCTGAAGGAGAGATTCACTTCTCTGATGTTTCCACTAATTTTAAAATTACTTTGATTTATGACTTTCTTTGTTCTACAGCTATAAGAATTTGTGAAACATGGAACCTGAGGTACCTAGCTCTGTGTTTCTTGGACCATGGGCACTCAGATTTGGCTCCAGAACAAACCATATCTTACTCCCTTTGAGGTGAGAGCTGTATTTTTCACATCAACAATACTGATTATCCCGCAAGCCCTTGTACACCTTTCCCACTCCAGCCCCTGGGCCCTCACGCTCTCGCCCACCCCACCCTTACTGTGTTTTTGGTCCTCAAGATAGCAAAGAAAAGAAAAAACTGGGTTTAGGCAGAAGACCAAGATGGAAGTGGAAGTTGGGGTCTTCTGGGTTCTAGAAGGTGTTAGATCAGAGCAGGGACATAGCTCAAGAAAATCGCCCCATAAGATGGTCCATATGGGGAGACTGGGAGGAGTGGGGGGAGGGGAGGCTGTGGTCAGGATGCATTGTAAGAAGAATTTAAAAAATAGTCCATATGGCCTGAGCTCACCCCAAAGATGACCATAAACAAAACACCAAAGAGCCAGAGCATCCCAGGCTGACCTTGGGTTCAAAGCTAGCACACCATTGCAAAACCTTCAAAACTGAACCAACATCGAAAACACAGCCCAAAGGAGGCACAGAGCTTACTGCCTGATAAAACAAGACAAAATATTAGTATTCAAGATAGGATTTAAACAAGACTCAGATCCCACGACGCAAGACTCCTAATGTCCATGAGACAATCCTGGAATCACTCCATCTTTGAAGACTGGAGAAAATATCAACATTTATAAAAAGAAAAGACAAGTGCTAACAAGTCTAAGACAACATAGCTCCTGGAACTGAGGCATTAAAGCAGCTACTATAACCATGCTCCAAGAAAGGGCCGAAAATCCACCTGCAGCTAGCGAAGACATCTCAACAGGGAGCAGAAGATGCAAACCAGGAACCAAGTTGAATTTTAGAAAGATAAACTGCTCTAAAATGGCAAACCTCCATGCTCACACACACACATACACACAATAATTGTGTGAAATGAAAATACATATAAAAATATTACAGAATCAACTAAGCAGGGCTCATAGGGGCTCACAGAGACTGAAGCAGCCATCATGGAGCCTGCATGGGTCTGTGCTAGGTCATACATGCCATGGTTTAGCTTGGAGTGTTTGGGGGACTCCTAACAGTGGGAGAGGGGGTGTCTCTGACCCTTTCGTCTGCTCTTGGGACCCTTTTCCTCCTCCTGGGTTGCCTCGTCCAGCCTTGATATGAGAGTTTGTGCCTAGTTTTACTGCATCTTGTGTCGGGTTCAGTTGCTATCCCTGGGAGGCCTGCTCTTTTCTGAAGGGAAACGGAGGAGCAGTGGATCTGGGGGAGAGGGCAGGTGGGGATGGACTGGCAGGAGTGGAGGGAGAGGAGGCTGCAGTTGGGATGCATTGTATGAGAGAAGAATAAATAAAAATATTTTCCACTTCAGCTAGAATACAGAAACTTTCTTATCATATGGTCCCTTTATCTCTCACTTGTCCCATGTGGTGGTCATTGTATTAGATACATGTAAGTTAGAACTATTACCAATAGTGCTATGGCTTTTGACTTTAACCATACTTTACTCAGATATTTATCACCCATGTCTCTATTCCTTCATTGATACTGCCCCAAGCTCCCTACTGGTATACTGGTATAAGTTCCTTTGCCAGGGCTTTTGTGTGTGTGTGTGTGTGTGTGTGTGTGTGTGTGTGTGCGCACAAAAATGCACACACAAGCGCCCAAGGGCACAATGTGCATATGTGTACGTACAGGTGTGTACTTATGCTGCCTCTATCATGCTCTGCCATTGTCCCTTGAGACAGGATCTCTCGTGAATCTGGAGTGAGGCTGGCATCCAATAAAAAGCACCAGCGATGTTCTGTGTCTGTGTCATCAGTATTTGTTTAGAAGCTGCTCTAGTTAACTTTACCGTCTACTCAGAATTAACCATTTCTAGCCCAGTGAGATGACTCAACAGATAAAGTCACTTGTCCCTCCTCAAGCCTGATGACCCAAGTTCTATCCCTGGAACCCCTGTGTAACTTCTCACTCTACCCTAACGGCTTCCTACTGCCCCATGTAGATTATGGTCAGATCAAAGGGGGTCCCCAGCCCCCAAGAGTGGCTTGGTGTTTGTTTGTGGCATTCAGAATAGGTGATGAGGGGTGAGATTCCAAGAGAAAATGGTGGCTTTGGATCCATCCTGTCAGCAACGTAGGGACCTGAGCCTGTGTACGGTAAGCTCTAGGACTTGGAAAGAGTTGAGGACAGGCTGACCTGAGGTCTACTGAGGAGCCTATTATTGCCTTTGCTTGCAAGGCCTTGGCTTTGAGCTTCATTTACCCACCCCCCGCCTGGCTGTGCCCAGGCCAAGCAGAGCTAGCTGGCTACTCCTCCCACCTTGCCCAGGACAAGCCCTGGAATTCCCTGCTGTTGCTAAGGAACAAGACACAGGCCTCTTGTGCAGGACATCCCGTCTCCTCTCCCCTGCATCCTCTCCTCTGCCCGGGCAGGCTTTCCAGCTGGCCTGCTGGAGCCAGGGAGGAAAGGGGAGAAGACTTTGGGGGCGCCAAGCCTTCCCTCAGAGCTGTGGAAAAATGAAGGTTAGTGGGTTGGAAGGTAAAGAAGAAAGTGGCCCAGTCTCCAGACCTGGCTTGAGTGTGAAAGGAACACCTTTGTGTGTGGAAGCAGAGCAATGCAGTCAGCCCCGGGCTCTATTCGGGAAGGAACTGCCTGGCCCCAACCCTGGGTCCTAGCTGGACTAGGAAGACAGCAAGAGGAGAAGCCCAAAGAGGGATTCAGGTGGGGCAACACCAAGTCCCTGAGGAGGGGAGGGGAAAAGCCTGGCTGCTCCAATCCCTCAGTTAGAATCCCGGGGTCGCCTGGATGGGAAGAAAAGCAATCTGCGTGACCACTCTGTGACCTTGACTGTACCTCTTTGGTATCCAGTCTCCCTTCTTGGACAAGTATAACAGAGCCACGTGGTGGACTCTCTGAGCTCCAGAGGTGTCTGTTGATGGCTACACATAGTAGGTCCTCAATAAGTGGTCTTTATCTTAGCAAACCAACAACAAAGAAAAAACCCTGCTTATACTCTGAGCGTATGGCTGTCACTCCTATCTCCTGGAGTCCTTTGCTCCAGGATTCAAAAGTTCCTTCCGAGGGAAAGTCTAGAAAAGAGCCTCCACGAGGCCGGTCCTGTCCCCTCTCCCGGCTGGCTGTCCTCAGAGCGCAGAAGGACCAGCTCTTCTGGAACCTTTCTTTTTCCCCTCCCAGGCGACGTCCGTCCCTCGTCCGATGGGTGTGTCTGTCGGGCGGGAGGTGATACTTGAACAGCTGCGGGCGCGGGCGAGTGCCGCGGAGCAAGGGTGCCGGCAGAGGTGACAGCATGGCTTCCCCGGACACACCGCCAGCCACCAGCTACGCCCCGCCCGACGTGCCCTTGGGGGTCGTTGCCGTGCTCCTCACCATCCCCTTTGCCTTCTTCCTACCGGAGCTGGTGAGTGCGGCCGCCGCTACCTGCGGGGAGGGAGGGGCGGAGCGGGCTGGGCACCTCTCCCGTGCGACCGACCTCCACCCCGTCCGGGGATGGGGAAAGGCTGCTAGCCCACTTTCCCTGCTGCTCACCTGACCCCAGGCTGCGTCCCTCTAGAGCGAATTTTCCTCCTTCCTAACGGATGAGGAACCACCCCCGGGCCACTTGTTTGTTGGAGGGGCGCAGCCACCTTCTAGACTACTCAGACCCCTCGGAATATTCTAGTACACGGTTTCTTTCCCCCGCTAGCTGTTTGCACTTTCCTAAAGTTCAGAGAACCAGGGGACTCTCTCAAGGGCCTTCTGAAAGAAGGTCTCCCAGTATTTTCTCAGATCACATCAGCTGACTTTGAACTTCGGTTTATGTGCGCTCCGCACAGGAGAGAGTTCATGACAGCATCGTCCATAAAACAATCTCCTGAACCGCCCAGGTTATCTTGTCACTGCCCGACTCTGGGGCACCGCATAGCAGAAATGGGCGTTATCCCCTGCCTGGGCTCAGCAATGCATTCAGTAGGAAACTCTGCTCTTGCTCGTCCACCTTCCCCGAAGCTTCCTGTGATATCTAGTTTGTGGGTGAATTTTTCTTCCTAGCTGAATTTCACAGCGCTGCCTCCGGTCTGGGAGGAAGACTAAGTAGGACGACTTACATAAAATGGGCGCCAGTGGCCAACCTTTCCCATTCTCCTGGGCTGCAGGAAGGTTGGGAACGACTGAACTTTAGGCAAATTGGTTAAACGACAGCCATTCTTGCCAATCAAGAAAGGGAAGCCAGGCTGGCCAGGTCCCATAGGTGGGCGGTTTTGGCAGAGACCCCGCCTAAGAGGTAGGTTTCTTCCAGCCCCAATCCCCCACAAATGTGGGCATTCTGCCAGGCTGATCACATCCTGAGCTCCGTGCGCCAGGCCCTGGGTGTGGCCCTCACTTTGGAACAGCCACACGGATGACAGGATGGAGGCTGACACTTTTTATTGAGCATATGCTGTCAGTCACGCAAATCATTGTGGGAAGGGTGGCTACCTCCAGGGGGCTGGAGAGAGGCTTGGGAGTGTTTCTGTGCTGTTTAAATGCAGCACCAGCAAGAAGAGACAGTCTGTCCTAGGTTAGGGAGGGGCCCAAGCCTGTCCTGGGAGTTGCCACTGACAGAAGGCAGGAAAGCAGCCAGGCAGAGAACTGGTACTAGAGGGAGGGCTGGCAGATGTCCCCATCTGTCCTCGTCCTGCAGTTGGATTCTTAGAAGAGTACTATCATGGCATCCTGGGACTTCGAAGGAATGAGGACATTGTCACTGGCTTGATTTTCTTGACTTGTTTTCAAATAATTTTAGGTTTCTCCTAAAGACGTGGTCGCAATACAGAAGTCTGTTTCACTCTGAACACCATAGGTCTCCCCAAGCCAGGAAGTTAACGTTAGCACTCTGCTATTGACCACTGTTGTCATATTTGCTCATTCCCCCCACTAAGGTCCTTTCTCTGGCCCAGAACCCAGGTGAAAACGCCTCACTGTGCTCGGCTGTTCTTCCCCCCTCAATCTGGGGCAGCTCCTCCGTCTTCGCCGCGGTGTTCTAGAGAAAGTACTAGTCCGTTATGGAAGTGCCCTTCCAGTTCGCCTTGTCTGTAGCTCTATTTTTAATTTGCAAGTCATCCTTATTCACTGTTGAAAACTTGGAAAATACAGAAATGGGTGAAACCTGTATGTATGCACGTGTTCACAAGTTCACAGATGGAGCACATGCAGCTTCTGTGTGTGTGTGTGTGTGTGTGTGTGTGTGTGTGTGTTGAGTACATCATCCTGCACATATTCCTTGTACCTGCTATGAGCAAGTACTACAGAATAATGTGTGCCTGGATGGAAGATGGAGAAGGAAGGGATGAGGTGGAGGAGAGGATCAAGCTTTGATTCCATGAACAGAAGCTGGGAAGACGTGTATGTGTGCTGAACCAGTTTGGCTCAGGCCCTTCCTTGGCTCAGGCAGTCTGGTGTATTCTCCCTTTGCTATCCATTGAAGCACCATGCCTCTAGGTACTCCTGACCCTTAGTCTTCTGGTCTGAGACAATAGTCTATAGAATGGATTAGGAATCAGGGAGGTCAGGACACCATTGCAGAGCACAGAAAACAGTATCCAGGAACTAGGGTGTAGTGATTCCACAGTGGGGTAGCTCAGGTGACATTGCACAATGGTGTCTGCAGTGACCCCCTCCCCCTCAACAACCAGTCACTGTCTGTGCAGTACCACATGGAGCCAGTGGGCAGATCAAATCAAACAAGCTGGGGTCTTCCCTTCTGGCCATGAGACATCCTGGCTGTCAAAGAGGTACAGCCTCTGGCTCTTTGTGGCTCTTGAAGATGACAGGCTAGGGTAGCTCAGGCCATGTCTTTCCTAACGAAAATTGTTTTAAAACTGGGAAACTGAGGTTGGCAAGACAGATCTCCAGCTTACCCAGGTAGATTTGTCTAAGAGCAACCAAGATTCAGGACTGTATCATCACACCAAAAAGCCCCCTTTTGCTACACTCTAGGGTCCCTCAACTCATCCCACGCTCCTTCTCACTATTCCAAACAGTTTGTTAGAAATAAGCATTTCCACAAGATAATTTTTTGGTTCAAGAAAGTTATATAAATAAATAAATAAATAAGTTATATAAATAAAGGAACAGTATAAGACCTTTTGAGGCTCACTGGTTCCATGAAGCATAATGTCCTTGATGTCCACCCGAGTTGTCTGTATTCACAGTTTGTTCCTCTTTAGTGCTGAGTAATATTCCACGTTAAGGATTTACCATAATCTAACCCACCTTTATTGACTGTTTCCAGTTCTTGGCAGTTTCAAATAGAGCTAAATAGAGCTGCTGTTGGCATTCACGTTCAGGCTTTCGTTGGAATACATTTTCCACTTCTCTTGGGGGAAAGGCCTAAGTGTAGCTTGCTAAGTAGAAGAGCAGGTGTCTGTTTTGTTATTGTTAAGAGACGAACAAATTGTTTTCCAGGGTGGCTGGAAAATGTTTTGCTGTTTGTTTTGCATTTTTTTCTTCTTCACTAGCATGGTGTGAACCGTTAACATAACTGAGGTTTTGTTCAGTGTAGTGGAGAATCTAGATTTCTCATTTGAAAGTGCTACTTGAAAACAACCTTAGCCGCACAGTGGTGGCGCACGCCTTTAATCGCAGCACTCAGGATGCAGAGGCAGGCGGATCTCTGTGAGTTCCAGGCCAGCCTGGTCTACAGAGTGAGTTCCAGGACAGCTAAGGCTACACAAAGAAACCCTGTCTCAAGGAGATAAAAAAAAAAAAGACAAAAGAAAAGAAACAAGAAAGAAAGAAAACAACCTCAGAGAGTGAGGAACTCAGAGGGTTTTAAGGTGAGAACAGACCTCCACTTATTTTCCCACCCCATGCAGAGTGTGGGCACTGGATTCTTCCTACACTGGGCTTGAGCCTGGGGTGAGCATGGCAGCCAGCCCCACCTCTCTCTGCAGAGCCAGTGTCTGTGAGAGCAGAGGGCCCATCGCATCATGGCCTGGGTGGTATCAGTTGACTCCTGAGCTATTTGGCAAGCTGAAAGGTGGAAGCCGAGAGTTCACCCCAGTGGCTGTCTCTGGGGAATGCTTTATGAATGAGAGTCTGAGGAAGTCATCTGAACTTTACCCTTCTCATTAGTTTACTCTTTAATTAGATTTTTGCCTAATTAAAAAGCAGCAGGTGAGGAAATTCTTAGAGAGCCAGCTAGTTAAAAGGGGAGGAGACCTGAGGCCGCTGTTTGATGCTGGATGCTCCCCTTCCTGTGCAGTTGTCACCTCCACATTGGCCAGGAGGAAGCACTGAGAAGCCCCAAGAAGTTCATTCCCACCTCACCCCATCTTTATGTGTCACCCTAAATTCCTGGTTGCACCTTGACTTCAACCTGCTTGCTTTTTTTTTTTTTCTATTTTGCCATATTTAAGAGTTTGTTTAAACTGCACAGAGCCCAGCTAGAGCCAACCCTGCCAGGACTGACAGTGACCAGGTGATCTACAAGGAGAAATTAGGGGCTTCCCTTAGGAGTTGGGTTTTTTTGTCCCCAGCTGCCCCCTCTCCCCTTCCAATGGCCCTGGTTCATGCGAGCAGCTAACGTGAAGTCTGTTCCTCACAGACTGACTTTTGTCACTTCTCCTGTGACCTCTGCTTCAGCTCCAGGCCCTGTTCTATGTTGGCTAAAACCAGAAGGGAGACTGGGGCAGGGCGGTCATTGTGAAAGCATGAAGACCTGAGTTCGGATCCTCAGCACTCAGGTAAAAACTGAGAGGAGCGGTACCTGTATCCCCCGCACTGAGGAGCAGATGTGTGGATCTCGGGGCTCACTTGGCCAGCTAGTATAGCCAGAGCAGAGGGCTGCAGGATCAGGGAGAGACTCTATCTCAAAAAAGTTAAGAAGCCATTGAGGAAGACGTCCCAGTGCCAAACATCTGGCTTCCAAATGGGCACACATAAGATCATGTGTGTGCACACATACACACCACATACAAACATACACGCATACATCACACACACACACACACACACACACACACACACACCAAGACATGAGCACCCCAAAGGTTAAGACAGAGAGTAGTAAACACAGGAAGAGACCACTGCTCACCTCCACATAAGGAGAACAAAAGAGAAGTAGTGGCTGGTGCTTAAACTCTGAAAGGAGCCCTTGGCTTGTGATGTTCAGAGCGCTACCCAGAGGGGCTCATGTGAAACAGTGTTCACCCAGACAGGGCCCACAGGGTCCCAGGGGTGAAGCCAGCTGCTGCTGGACAGAAAGGGAAAGACTGGAAAAGGCCACAGAAAGAGCCCACTCACCGGTCTCCCTTCAACTTCCCTACCAGAACCTGGCAAGAACGCCAGAGGAAGTCTGTGCCCCAAGGAAGATGAAGGAGCAGGAGACCAGAGACACACTAGGAAGCTGCTTGTTCAGTTTGCATCCCACCCCCCTCCCTACCTTTTGGAAGCTTCTAGGTCTGTTCTGGCCGCACGATCCAGCTAAACCATCAGCAACTTTCTCTACATACGTGGTTTGTCTTAGTACGAACAAGACAGACAGCCATGGACAGTTCTGGAAGGCCAGCTGGTTAGAGTGACTTCATGCAAATATCTGGCTTGGAGGAAATGACCTGGGGCCAAGATCAGAGGGTTTGGCTCAGTGTAGTGGAGAATCTAGATTTCTTATTTGAAAGTACTGCTTGAAAACAACCTTAGCTGATCGGTGGTGGCGCACACTTTTAATCCCAGCACTCAGAAGGCAGAGACAGGCAGATCTCTGTGAGTTCGAGGCCAGTCTGGTCTACAGAGTGAATTCCAGGGCAGTCAAGGCTACACAGAGAAACTAAGAAGGGTTAGCCTGGGCACTCAGTTCATTCCACCACGTGACTTTTCCCTCAGTCACAGCAGAACTGGGAGAGTCAGGATAGTTTCTTGAGAGTTGTCCTGGGTGGAAGGAGGAAGCAGGCCAGGTCAGGGAGGAGTCCGGAGTCAGAGATCTTTGGCCTTTGCCCCCAGCTGCACTCTGGTCTCCACCTCTCCCAGGCTTCCTTTCCATCCTCCATCCCTGCCAGCCAGCCTCGCAGCTGCACCCCCTTGGGCCTTCTCCATCTGGAGTCCGGATTCCCACTGCCTGGCCACAGCTGCACCTATAAAATACCCAGAGTGGAGCTTCGGGGCTTCCCATCCAGAGGTCTGGAGTCTAGAGCAGTGGTTCTCAATCTGCGGGGGAATCATAACGGCCACTAAGACCATCAGAAAACACAGATATTTATGTTGCAATTCATGCATGACAGTAGCAAAATTACAGTTACAAAGTAGCAACAGAAATAATTTTATGGTTGGGGTCACCACAACGCGAAGAACTGTATTAAAGAGTTGCAGCATTAGGTAGGTTGAGGACCACTGCCCTAGACTGTTCTGATCTCTTTTAGACAAGTCCATCTGAATTCCTGCTGTGGGTAGGTTTTCTGAGCTTTCCCTTTCAATTCTGCCTCTGCAGGGGTTAGGGCCCTCAACCCCTCCCTTCCCCTCTAGATGCCCTCGCTGCCCAAGTGATTCATTTAAACGTCATCATCTTTAATAGCACACTTTTATGTCAGGGCTTTGGGTCAGCCTAGGATGGGGAAGGATGTGGAGAATGGACAAGGAAGAAGCAGTTGGGGAAGAAAAGTCAACAGAGAATCTCATTCTCTAAGAATTTCAGGGATCTGGGAAGGAACAGAGCAGAAAGTGGGTGACAATGACGTAAACGAGCATCTCTCTCCATCAACTGATCGAGGCCCCTGGGAAAAGTACCAGCTCACAGCTGGGCCACAGCGGCAGGCCCAGAAGGTATCAGGTGGTGCTGCCTGGCTAGCATGCCCAGGGACCTGTCTTTCTCTAGGTGGCTATCTCTGCTTGGGACTGCTTGGTGCTGAGCTTGTGCCTGATGCTGGGGACATGAAGGTCTCAGAGCCCAGCCCTGCCTCAGAAACTCAGGGCACTGACAGCAAGCAGAAGAGAGAGAGACAAAGTGGAGGTAGCAGCAAAAGAGGGGTGCTGAGGCTTGATCGGGTGGCTTCCTGGAGGAGGTGACATCAATCTGGATCCTGCCCGCTAAGGACTGGTCACAGCTGAGCTGAGGTGGTCTGGGGGGGGCATCAGTGGGAGCGCTTGGGGACCCAGTGCCTGATGGAGTGAAAGAGAGGAGTGACTGTCATGAAGATGCCTGGGTTCCCGGACACTGTGGATGTCTAGAGCACAGCCAGGGGTTTCCTAAGAACTTACTAAGAGCTTGCAGTAAAATTAGTCCTAGAGCGTAGGTGTGAAGCCTGGGGGTGGTGAAGCCTGGGGGTGGCACAGCCCTAAAGGAGGGGCAAGTTTAACTTCCTAAAATCCACCAATGGAGAAGAAAAATGAAAAGCAAGCCTCTTTAGCACCTAGTGTTTTATTTTTCATTTATTATGAAGAATCACGAAAGAAAGTGCCTTTAGCCTTTGGGTAGATAAGAATGTTTTTATCATCCTAGTTTATGTTACATTGTAAATCTGTGCAGTTTGATCAATAAAACTCGGGTCAGTCCTGGGTCTGAATGGGAGGGTGTGGTCCTGGAGCAGGAAGCCCCCAGAGCAGGGAGGAAGTGCAGGTCAGTTTGCTCCAGGTTTCCTGGGCTTTCAGCCAGGTCTGAAGAGCACTTATGAGACCCTATGTGACTATTCTGTAAGGAGCAGTGGCCCATGGGGCTCCAGCCCACACTATCTGGAGAG
The DNA here is from genome assembly GCA_902168325.1 of Peromyscus nudipes. Classification (NCBI taxonomy): domain Eukaryota; kingdom Metazoa; phylum Chordata; class Mammalia; order Rodentia; family Cricetidae; genus Peromyscus; species Peromyscus nudipes. The sequence goes on along the minus strand of CABHPH010001325.1, from coordinate 25,713 downwards.
TCCAGAATAAGAAATGGCCTCACAGGAGACCTGGGCAGGCTGGGCAAGCAATTTCCTGCTAACCTTAAAGCCACAAAGAGAAAAATGCTCTCGCCATGAGTCAGGGCAGAATGACTCAGAATTTGTAAGAGTCCTGTGTGTATTTATTGAGCATGGACGTGCCATACAATGACTGCTGTTTGGGGGTCCCGATGGAGGTCCTTGGAGAAGTTCCTTGGCCTCTCAGAGCTGTTTCCTCCCGAGAAAAGGAAATAAGGCTGTCTGACCACAAGCTTCAGAAAGTGGCCTAACCAGTGTGTTAGGAACGAATGTCTCAGACCTATCCACAGAGACCTGTGGTGAGCAAAGCCTGCCCAGGAACACCCAACGCCTCTGGATAAGGCCAGTGCTGCCTGTGGGTGGGTCTCTGCCTCCACCAGGGGCCATTCCTGGTGGGGGTCTGCATTGAGTGCAGTCCTTGTGTTAGTGAGTAAGCAAGTCAGGCACCTCTGTAAATGGCACCTTCAAAATATTGTTCATTTTTCAGCTAAAACTTCCTGGTGTTAACCGAGCATGCTCAGAGGCTTTCCTGTCCATCAGTTTAATCTTTGTTTACGTGCTCTGAGATTCTGAGCCAAACACCACCCCCAACCATAATATGTTTATTCTTTTCTTTTTAAATTATGACCTTAATTTGAGCATGCTCAGAAATGGACCCACCGCATATAAATATATGTAAGTCCCCTGAATAAAATCTCCAGGCTTCCTATGCTCTGATGGAGCTTTAGACATGACCCCTGCACTCTCCTTGCCTGTTGCAGGATGTAACTCTTCACGTTTATATCTTGGCTGTGCTTCCTCCAAGAAGCCATCAAATTCCATGACTCTTGTAGAAAGGACACACTCGAGGGCCCCTCCCGTTGCTCTGGCTTTCCCTCAGCTGTGGTTCCCTTTACCACCCTGTGGGTGGCTCCCATTTATCATCCAGGTCCCAGCATTTCTCATCCTCCCACCCGCTCCTCCATCCTCATGCCATGGCCTTGAGGTCCTGATCCAGAGTTACTGCTGGGAGGGAGAGCCATCCAGGGAGGCCACCTAGGGCAGGACACTACAAAAGCCTCTGGTGTCAGGGAGGCGTGCCAGAGGATGGTCGTCCACAATTGGCTGTGCTTCACAGAAAGAGATACATTTCCATGGCAACTGGTGTGTGTGTGTGTGTGTGTGTGTGTGTGTGTGTGTGTGTGTGTGTGTTGAAACAAAAGACTCAGGAAACAGCATTTCCTTTTCCTTGGACGTTTGTACTCCTATACTTTCCATTCAGGTCTATTTGATTTCTTCATGTTGGTCAATGAACCACTAACATGAAGTCATAACTTTCAAACGGGTCCACATTTGAAAGTTCCAGTAGAGCTGGACGTGGTGGCACACGCCTTTAATCCCAGCATCAGGAGGCAGAGGCAGTCAGATCTCTGAGTTCGAGACCAGTCTGTTCTACAGAGCAAGTTCCAGAATAGTCAGGGCTACACAGAGAAACCTTGTCTCGAAAAACCAAAAAATAAAAGAAGGAAGGGAGGGACGGAGGGAGGGACAGAGGGACAGAGGAAGGAGGTTAGGAAAACGCCGTGGAGAGGGTACTGCTGAAAGCTGGGGAGTCTGGCCTTGCTTGTGGTGCTCCTCCCTGGCTAGGAGGTCACTGCAATCAGGGATCTGAAGAGATGGTGCAGAACATAAGAGCCTGGCACATAGAGCAAGAGTTCTACTCCCAGGACACACACTGGGCAGCTCACAACTGCTATAACTCCAGCCCCAGGGCATTTGACATCGTCTTTTGGACTCACCAGGTACTGGACTCACAGGTGTACATTACGCCCACCACCACCCCACACACATACGCATAATTAAAAATAAGTCTTTTTAATGGGGGATGGGCTGAGTACACAGCTCAGTAATAGAGTACTGCCTGACACACACAAAGCCCTGGGTTCCTTCTCCAGCACTGGAAAAGAAGTATTCATAAAAAGAGTGCCAGGGAAGGAACAAGACATGATGAAAAATTCCTTTACTGTTCACGCTGGTTTACAATCAGCTTAAAATCTCATTGTTCCATGGTAATTCCCGCTGTTTGCGGTCAGTAAAATCTCCCTGGAGTTGAGGCATTTCGATTGGATGTCACAAACCCTCAAGCAATGTCCACAGCAACAGGAATGCCTGCTTGATGGATCGCCACTCTTCAGGCCTTTTGCAAGGGCACTACCTGATGAGAACTAGACACAGCCCAGGCAGGGTCAGAGGCGTCTCATTCTTCCACTGAAGGAATAGTTGCTTGCCCTTGTGTGTGTAGTGGTATTATTCCCAAAAGCCAAGAGGTGGAAGCGACCCACATAGATGTGAGGATAAACAAAGAGCAATACGATGCCTCTTGGCTTACGAGGGAGTTTTGTACTGATGAGCACCATGTAAGCTCAAACTATCTTAAACTGAAAACGCACTGAGTATACGTCACCTTCCGCACATTCTAACTTAACAGCGCACGGGTCCACTGTAGAGTGTCCCTGGTTTCCACCCACGAGTTCCTAGCCGTCTGGGAGCCTTGGCTCACTTTGCTGCCTGAGGAGACGACAGAGGACCCACCTTATCACACAACACTAGGCAAAACTCGAAAGCTTCTATCAGATGCTTGTCATGTTTGCATGTGGTAAAGCCAAGAATGGTAAGCTTCGAACCGTTCTAAGGCAAGGACTATATTAGGCAATGGAACATTAGTTTGCCTTAAACAAAGGGAGATTCTGACACACGCTAAACATGGAGCCTGAAAGAAATATGCTGAATGAAACCTGCCAGTCCCAGAAGAGAAAGTCTGTGTGACTTCTTTTATCTAAGGGGCCTGGAGTGGTCAGGTGCACAGAGAAGAGAGAGTGAAGGCTGCTGGGGCTGGACAAGGAGGAAGCAGGAGGTTAGCTTCTGTCTTGTGATCAGGAGCCGGACCATGGCAATGGTTACATAAAGTCTACATGTGCGTAATGCCACTAAACTGCATGCCTACAAGATGGTTAATAGGGGAATTCTGTGTATTTTAGTATGATTTTTACACTTTATCTTGGCCCAAAGGCTGAGGATCCAACATGACTTAGTACAATTTTTAAAAAGAGGAAAGGTGTACAGCGTCTCAAAGGCCCTGGATTCTATCAGCCTGAACTCAAGGAACAGTAGTTTTCTTTACCTTGAAGCATCACAGTGTCCCAGGAAGCCTCAGGGCATTGGGGTTCCCACCGTGGACCACGCCTGAATGAGTCCTCTAAGGGACCCAGTCCTCCCGCGCTGTCAGTAGTCATGGGAACCCTATTTTACGAGCCTCACCCATCATTCGATTTGACTTTTCCCTCTCAGTTCATGGGAATTCATGGTACATTCTGTTGTCACCCAAGAACCAAGTAAGGGAGGAATCTGTCGTGAAAACAAAGACAGGTAGGAAAGAAAGGAATGTGGTATCAGCAGGGAGTGTGACCTGCCCTGCTGAAGTGCCACCCAGCTATGCAGAGAAACCTGCCACTTTCTGCATGCCTCTCATCTGCAGCTCTCTGTCTGTCCCACACTGAAGCCACCCTGACCTGGAGCCCCACCGTGCAGATCTGACACCTGCATATCCCCGCCACCTCCTGGGCCCCTACCTCCTGGGTAGTCTTTCTCTGAATCTCTAGGGAGAGTGGAGCAGGCCCTTGTCAGTCAACATCACTCACTCCTGCTATATCACCTGGGAAGGCAGGTCTTAACCTGGATGCTTTAGGACCCTCCCTCATGCAGCCTAGTTACTTTCCTCCTCCTCCTCCTCCTCCTCCTCCTCCTCCTCCTCCTCCTCCTCTTCTTTTGTTTTTTTTCCGAGACAAGGTTTCTCTGTGTAGTTTTGGTACCTGTCCTGGATCTTGCTCTGTAGACCAGGCTGGCCTCAAACTCACAGAGATCCGCCTGGCTCTGCCTCCCAAGTGCTGGGATTAAAGGCGTGCGCCACCACTGCCCAACCAGTTACTTTCTTCCTGTTCTTTAAAAAAAAAAAATGTGTATTATTTGTTTGGGATCATTTTAAACATGACCACGGTCCCACATTGAAAACTCTGTTCCCTGATGGTTGTGGTGAGAGGGAGAGAAGCCTGTCCTCAAGTCAACCAGTTCTCCCCAAAGCCGAGACAGGGTCTCTGTGCAGAAATACTCTGTTCTTTTCCTTTTCGTTGCACATAAACCTGAGCCTGCTGGGCACGCTGCGGTCTGCTAGGTCTTGTTCCATTTCTGGAGGTAAACCCTTTCCTTCTTTCTGAAGGCCGCGGACGATCCCGCTCTGGCAGGCATGGCTGATTTCATTGGTGTCCTCTGGATGAGCATTTGGGTCAATTCCTATCTTTTCCGTATCTAACAAAGAGGCAGCAAGCATTTTGTTCAAGCATAAAAAATGTGTACCCATGTGTAGGACAACTTTGAAAAGTGAAGTTACCGAATGGGGCAATTTAAATCAATGTGTTGATCAGTATTTCCAAAATAGCAGGATGGCTAATAACACAGGTATTTGCCAGGCATGGTGGCACAGGCCTTTAATCCCAACATCGGCAGAGGAAGGGGGAATCTCTTGAATTGGAGGCTGGCCTGGTCTACATAGTAAGTTCCAGGACAGCCAGGGCTACTCAGTTAGAACTAGTCTCAAAAACAAAACAAACAAACAAAAAATGACAAACCAAGCAAAAAACAAAAATCAGGTATTAATGTGGACTTTAACTACAGGTTACAGATGGACATGGTTGCGGGGGTGGGGGTGGGGGGGTGGGGGTGGGCGGGCGGGGGTAGGGTCTATGAGTCTCTTAAATTTGGAGGCAAAAAAATTGTGTGTGTGTGTGTTTAAAGGTTTTCATCTATTCTGTGAAAAGGGTCTTTACCCCCCAAATAATACTGCACTCATCCAGCATATCAGTCTCTCATTTCCCATCCCCACCCTTGGATGTGAACTTCCCACCCCTCAAAAAGACCAGCTAGGCCACCTGCTCTTCTGGTTCTTTCCCATGCAACATTCCTCTTGTCCTCTTGTGCCCTTTCAAGTGGTGATTATTGCCTTGGCTAATGGTTATCTGACTCTCTCCACAAGCCAAAGCGAGACTAGTTAACTTTATCTAAGAGCCCTCGTGGCAGGGACCAGAGAGACCTCCTCCTCTGACGGACGCAGAGGCACCGGTGGGTTATCTAACCCCCTGGTAGAGCTGGGATTCCAACCCAGATGCGTGATGTGCAGATCCAAATGGGGCAAAGTGGAAGCACACGAAACTGGCAGAGGGTTTGGTTTCAGCATCATCATCTGGAGAGCTTCCAACAGCGCAGCTTCCCTGGCCACTTCAGGCGGTACCTCCGGGGCCTAGCCCAGACCGCTGAGCTGTCTCAGAGTCCACAGAGAGTTCCAGGAACCCACAGGACTCAGAGCCCTGCCCTAAGGTGGTGCCAAGCCTCTCTGGGTTTCTGTTTTGATTTTGTTGTTTTCTGTTTTGTTTTGCGGTATTGGGAACTGAACCCGTGGCATAGACGATGCCAGACAAAACCTCCACCATCAAGCTGCACCCCATGCCCCCCCCCCCCCTGTACATTAGAAGCCCTTTACCACTGTGCCGTATTTGGAATTCTTTTCCTTCATTAAGCTGTTTTCAAAGACAGCAAAGATGTTCCAAAAGTTTGGTGGTTTGTTTGTAAGTATTCTTTTGTAGTCCGGCATGGTGACACATGCCTTTAATCCCAGCACTCGGGAGGCAGAGGCGAGTGGATCTCTGTGAGTTCGAGGCCAGCCTGGTCTACAGAGTGAGTTGCAGGACAGCCAGAGCTGTTATACAGAGAAACCCTGTCTCAGAACAACAACAACAAATAATTAAAAAAAGTATTCCTTAGAATTCTTGCATTTCAACTTAACTGAAGCTAATACTTCCAGCTATTGTATCTAGTAGAACCTTAAAGGGCCCCACGCTTGGTCTGAGCCAATGAGCCTCTTAGGGGTTTCCAACTATGTAGTGCTACCATGCCCAGGCTTGCTTTCTCTACCTCACCCATTCCTCGACATCCCCCAGTGTGTATGTGTAGATGGGTAGATAGGTAAGTACATACTCATGAGTACCCACAGCAGCCAGAGGTGTTGGATCCTTCTAGCCCTGGAGTAACAAAAGTATGAGCTACCCAACACGGTCCATCTGAACTCAGGTCCTCTGCAAGAGCAGTGTGCATTCTTAACCCCTGACCCATCTCACCAGCACCTAACAATAGAGTTATTCTCCAAGAGAAATGACCAAGCCTTTGGTTCAACTCTATTCTACATTTCTTTTCTTTTCTTTCTTTCTTTCTTTCATTTTTTCTTTTTTTCTTTCTTTCTTTCTTTCTTTCTTTTTTTTTTTTTGAGACAGGGTCTTACCATGCAGCTCTAGCCCTCCTGGAACTTACTATGTAGACCAGGCAAATTAAAGGCATGAGCTACCACACTACCGTAGAAGGTCCATTGAGTTTAGTCCTTTGGGAAGGATGTCTATGAGAAATGCTCATTTTCTTCATAATAAAAAGACCCTGCCAGGGTTGTATTTGAGGCACACTTACTCTGAACGTCTAACTGTAATATAATATCCTTCCATGTGTTGGGGGTGGGCAGGCCACACCAGCTAAAAATATGCCCTGCTCTTGGAAATGTAAAATGGGGGCCAAAATGGGAGAGCAGTGTAGGCAGCCAGGAGATCCGTAAAGTTAAATATGAGCTTTTAAAAAGAAGTTGAAAATCAAGTTCCCAACCCAGACTACTTGGGGTAGAGGTGAGACACCAAACACCGCTGGGCTTTAACTCACCTGGAGCTGGTCTCTGGCCGGGATCCCATCTGCTGGTTAGAGAGCAGAGGGGTGTGGAAGTAAAAACCAAACATTCCTCTGCATAACAATTTTACAGTAGGGCTATTTAAAAAAAATTTCCCTGTAATTTGAGTAGATTCCCCATGCTCAGAGGTCTTTGACTGGTGTAAAAGTGAATAGTGGGAATAAGGATTCCCAAACCTTGGCTGGAAACCAGAGGACAATGGTCCAAATGGGCCCTCTGGTTCTGCAGGCTTGAGAGTCCCACTGAGGCCTTTAACTGTACCAAGGCTCTCACTGTGGCTCTAGGTGACCAACCTCTGGCACTTTCTAGGAGCATCTAGCTCCCCTGCCCTCAGCATGAAATCAGGTTTGGAGGACAGCGCACAAATGTCCTCCCTGTGTGCAGGCCCCACTCCATACTACCTGTGAGACCCCAGGCCTCAGCCCCTCCTTAGAGGCAGCGGTGGTGACTAAATTCACGAGGACAAATAATGTACACACAGTGGCGATGACCACGGCAGCTTCTGATGGTAGGAAAGGCTTGGGGAATCCTTTTCAGCTCCAACAGGGACAGAGGGACAGAGGGACAGAGGCAGCCTGGCTGAATCTTAAAAAAAAAAAAAAAAAAAGAACATAGCATGACATCATCAATTATTTCTTTTAAAAGAGCCACCATTTTAATGAAAGTGAGGAGATGGAGAGCCAAAGGCGCTTCAGTGGCCCACCAAAGAGGCACCTGGAAGGAGATCTGCTCAGAAAATGAGATAAACCAACAAAATCATGTAGTGCTTGTGTGGACTCTCTCCCTCCAGGCTTTCAAGTGAGCCTTTCATCTGTTGAACATTTAGCTCCAACCCTGCCCCCTCCACCACAGCCCAGGATCATCCACCACAGCCCAAGATCATCCACCACAGCCCAGGATCATCCACCAAGGCCCTGGCTCCCCCTACCACGGCTGAGCCCAGCTTAGAGCAAAGGAAACACTTGCAGAAAGAAGAGGGAGATGGAGTGAGTGTCCCTGACAAGGACCTGACAAATGCCTGGACAGAGTTAGAGACTATCAAGCTGGAACTAAACTGAACACTGGCAACTGATCCCAGAACATCAGCCACTATGACCTGAGGACCCTGAGCCAACTGCTCACAGGGCCAGGAAAGTCCTCAGTGGGCAAAGGGAGGCACAGGAAGAAGCAGCTGACAGGAACGTGCCACAGGGTGACATGGGGTTGCTGGAGGACGAGGCTTGCTAAGTGTTAGTTATTATTAAGCGGTGCTGTGTTATTTATTAAGTGGAGTTGTTTACCGAGTGAGAAAAACCACGAGGTACAGCAAAGCCCGCTATAATAAGAGTTTATTAAGGAAAGATGTGCCTAGGCCTATGGAAATGGTCGTGCAAGGAGAGAGAGGAAGAAGAGGGGGGAGGAGTCTGTGACCCGCTTTTTATGGACTCTCCCCATCCCCCTGCACATGTGCATATGGGCTTACGTAGCTACGCCATGCATGCGCATAGATTACATGATTACACTGCATGCAAATTACGTGATAATGTAGCGCACAGATTACATAGGACATAAAGCCCTGGAATGACTAAACATCTTGCCCGGCTACTGGACAGCACATGTGCAGTCATGTCACTGGGGAGTGGCCAGGAATTCCAACACTAAGGACTCTAGGTCCTCATATATATATATATGTGTGTGTGTGTGTGTGTGTGTGTGTGTGTTTCGCCTGCACATATGTCCGTGTGTCACATGCATTTCTGGTGTCCAAGGAGTCCAGAAGAGGGTGTCAGATCCCCTGCAACTGGAGTGATCAGTAGTGAGCCATCATGTGAGCACTAGGACTCCAGCCTGGGTCTTCTGGAAGAGCAGACAGTGCTCTTAAACTGCTGAGCCATCTCTCTAGTCCCTCTATGTCGTACAAATCCTAAATGGTATTATAATAAAAACCTGGAGTCAGATATTGGGGTAAATGTTGAAAGATCAGAGACAAAGGAACAAGCCACTAGAGAAACCTCTCACCACTACCGAATCCGCAGGCCGAATGGAAGGCAAGATCCTGTCTCCACGAATCTTCTGACTGTAAGCTTCTGAGTCCTCAACTAAAATGGCTTAGTTCCTGTCTCCTCACACCTTATATGCCTTTCTCCGCCCAGCCCTTCCACTTCCTTCCTAGTATTGGGATTAATGGCCTATGTGTTTCCCAAATACTGGTAGCAAAGGCATGAGATCTCAAGTGCTGGGATTAAAGGTGTGTGCCACCACTGCCTGGCTCTGTTTCTCTCCTAGACTGAATCAATCTCATGTAGTCCAGGGTGGCTTTAACTTACAGAGATCCAGACAGATCTCTGCATCCCGAGTACTAGGATTAAAGGTGTGTGCCACCACTGCCTGGCCTCTATGTTTAATCTAGTGGCTGGCTCTGTCCTCTGAGCCTCAGGCAAGCTTTATTTGATGCACAATATATCACCACACCTCTAGGTCCTTTTAAAAGATCAGTCACAACTCATTCTGGTCTGCTCTGAGTCACCAAGTCATGGATTTCTCAAGAAAAAAATGTGTAATTTTTTTTCATGTGAAAAGTCCTGTTTTAAATATTGACAACTTGTTCAGATACTCTTAAAAAACTACCTATCAACACTGCTTAGGCTCAAAGATGTGACCAAACTTGACTGGAGGTCTCTCCTTTTTCAAGGCTGGTCAACACCTTTAATTTTACAGGATTAGACTTGACCATGACTCAGAGAGGCCAGCCTTCCTCTGTGTGCACACATACACATGCCATGGTGCACATGTGTAGATCAGGGAACAACTTGGGAGAGTGGGCTGACAGCAAATTCCTTGGTCCATTTTCTGACCCTCAGCTGAGTTTTAGCCAGAGAAGCTCTGCAAAGAGACCCCCCACCTCCCAACCACACATAAGCCAACTGTGGTAGTTTGAATGTATTTGGCCCCCATACGCTCAGAGGGAGTGGCACTATTAGGAGGTGTGGCCTTGGAGGAAGTATGGTCTTGTTGGAGGAGGCTGGATGACACACGCCTTTAATCCAGACCTTGAGGCTGGAGGGCACACCTTTAATCTGGACCACACCTTCGGTGGGAAGTGTGTCACTGCGGGGGGCAGGCTTTGAGGTTTCGTTTATTCGGGATACCGCCCAGTGTGTCAGTTGATTTCCTCTTGCCTGCAAGATGTAGCAGGCTCAGCTCCAGCACCAGCTCTGCCTGCACGCCGCCATGCCCCGGGCCATGATGATAATGGACTGAACCTCTGAAACTATATGAAATGAAATGAAATGTTGTCTTTGTCAGAGTCGCCGTGGTCACAGAACACTGGCTGAGACGCAAACGAGGCCCTTCCCTGTGCTTTTCTCTTGCAGGTGTTTGGGTTCTTGGTCTGGACTCTGGTGGCTGCCACACACGTAGCGGACCCCCTGCTGCAGGGATGGGTGCTGTATGTGTCGCTCACCTCCTTCCTCATCTCCCTGATGTTCTTGCTGTCCTACTTGCTGGGGTTTTACAAACGATTCGCATCCTGGAGGGTCCTGGTAAGAACCAGGGGGTGACATCTCCTGGACTGGTGTCCCCATTTGAAAGGACAATGGGTTTCTCCAAGCGGGGAGGAAGGATGAAAGACCTGGGGTTACAGACCCCACTGGGAATAGACTCCTAGAGACCGAGGCTTCTGATTTTAGTGTGTTGATTACCAATCCAAAGTGGAAACGTCTTTCCTTGTATTTCCCTCCACCGCCTTCCTTGTTAGGATGGTACACACCTTCCTGAAGTTAAGAATATTACCTGGGGGGATAGTTTAGCAGTAAAGGGTACTTGTTGCTCTTGCAGAGGACCCAGATTTAGTTCCCAGTACCCACATGGAGACTCACAACCATCTGTAACCCCAGGTCTAGGGGGATCTGACACCCTTTTTCTGGCCTCCATGGACACTGCATGCATGTGGTACACAGAAATACACACACACACACACACACACACACACACACACCCACATATATATCTGTAAGCATATACATATGTAGGCAAAACACTCATACATTTAAAATAAACTAAAAAATATTGTAAGGTCATATGTACCTATGGTCTCCCAGTAACTTAGAGGCTGAGACAGGAGGATATATATTGAACCTAGGTGTTCAAGGCCAGTCTGGGCAACATAGAAAGGCCCTGTCTCTTAAAAAATAATTCTGGGCTGGGGATATGGATTGGCAGGTAAATTGCAAGCATGAGAACTGGCATTTGAATCTCTACAACTTACATAAAGCCCCATGCAGTGGGGCACATTTGTGACCCCATGTTCCCATGGTGAGGTGGGCATTGGGGACAGGAGAATTTCTGACTTCCAAGGGAATACCATGGCATGTGTGACTTACACTTTCTTAGAGGATGCAAAATGCAGATCAACCAATGCACATTCCCTCAAGAGCTAGTGAGCATTTTAATCACTGCAGGACATTCCTGTTGTGGTTGACAGAGTAACAGAGAATCAAAACTAAAATCAGGGGCTAGCTAGCTGGCTCAGCAAGTGAAAGGGCCTGCTGCCAAGCCTGGCAATCCGGGTTCAATTCCTGGAACTCACATGGTGGGAAGGAGAGAACCAACTCCCACAAGTTATCCTCTGACCGTCACACGTGTGCCCTGTCCCCTCCCCAACACACACACACACATACACACACACACAAACATACACACGTATAAAAATTTTAAAAAGACAAGAATTCAGGCTCTCCTGACCCCAGCATCAGCTGAGTCTCAGTTTCCTTGTCTATAAGTTGGGAATAACAAAAACTGCCCTGTGACGTCAACTGTGAACATTACGGAAGACGAAGCGTATTATCCAGACAGTGACAAGCCCAGAGCGGAACTTCATCAAGCTGTAGCTTAATGTGGAAGGCCAGTTAGTTGTATAAGGGTGGGAAGGAAAAGATTCATTAGATATGCAGTGGTATACAGCAGAGAGAGACTGCAGAAGCATTCTGGAGTATTATGGAAGGCAGGTCTACACAGGCAGCAGTCAGGTCCTGTTTCATTGCCACCCCTGCAGCTGGGGCTTGTTATGGTCCACTCTTTCTGAGGCGATAACAGTCCTATTTGGAAGGAACAAGCCCACAACAACAACCAGAAGCAAAACAGCATAGCTGTCTGTCCCAGAATGGTATCCACAGTTAAGAGCAATGGCTTGGAGTTCATGAGGCATGGGTTCAAACCTTGGCTTACCCATTTGGCGTTCATCTTAATCTTGAGGTTGCATTTCCTTAAGATCAGACCTGCCTTACAGCAGGCAAAGTCCAATGGGAAAATGCTTAGCACAGAGATGGGCATGGAATAAGCATTTGATACCATTTAGCTGGTTTTGGTATTATTACACTTGTATATATTACAACTTTTTGTGTATCCACTCTTGTATGCTGCATAGATATTCCATTAGAAACACTGCAAAGAAGGGCTGAGGAGAGGGCTTAGCTCATAAAGTGCTTGCTGCACAGAAAGTTCATATCCCTAGCACCCATGAAAGCCAAGCCGGCACTTGGTGGAGGTGAAGGGTGGGAGGGCCGGGCCAGGAGCATTCTTGGATTTGCTCAGCAGCTGATCTAGTTAGATGTGTCTCAAAAAACAAGATGTTGAGGGGCTGGTTGGGAAGGTGGCTCAGTAGTTAAGAGTATTTGCTGCTCTTGCAGAACTAGGTTCAGTTCCCAGCACCCACACCAGACAGCAGGCAACTGGTTCTAATTCCAGCTCCAGAGGCCACAGAGGATCCAATGCCCTCTTCCACCATCCACAAGCACTGTATGCCTGTATGATACACATACAGACAAGCAGGCACAGACACATAAATAAAAATTAATTTTAAAGCCTTTAATTCCAGCACTTGGGAAGCAGAGGCAGATCTCTGTGAGTTCAAGGCCAGCCTGGTCTACATAGTGAGTTCCCAACCAGAGCTATATAGTGAGATCCTGTTTTGAAAAGAAATTGAGGAAGATTCCTGAAGTTGACCTCTGGCTTCCATACACACACATGCATACAGCGCGCGCGTGCGCGCGCACACACACACACACACACACACACACAGAGAGGGAGAGAGAGAGAGAGAGAGAGAGAGAGAGAGAGAGAGAGAGAGAGAGAACAAAGCAAAGAAAGGGCAGTAGGGATGGGTTTGCTTCTCTGTCCCCCTCTTCCTTGCTGTGGAGAGAGAGGGAAGGTGCTCACCTGAGTAACATTGGCCCCTGCCTCTGCTCTGCATTTCCAGGACAGCCTGTACCATGGAACCACGGGCATCCTGTACATGAGTGCCGCCGTCCTGCAAGCACACGCCACTATCAAATCTGAAGTTGAAAACATAAACTACTACTACATCAATACTGCAGCCTCGGTGAGTAGCTGCACTGTACTAGGCAATGACACAGACATGCACCCCTGGAGGGGGTTTATTATGTGCAGTTCCACGCTATCTTGGGTGTTTTGGACAACTGTGTCAAGCTGCAGGACACTGGAGGAGGGGGCAGTGTATGTATGTGTGTGCACGCGTCCAAACTTCAAGGACCACCTCTTGTCTTGTGTTTGTCCCACTCAGTCTTCATCCCCACAGTCTTCAGAGTTTTGTTCTTTCCCCAGATAAACAGAACCACATTTCTCTTTTCTTACTGACATCTGCTAAGAGGTCCAGCAGCCTTGCTGTGGAGCCTGAGTTGCTTTGTACAGTCAGCTATTCTGAGTCCCTTTGTTTCAATGACAGAAATGCACAGAAATGGCATTGCTCAGTAATGGAAGCCAAGGCAAGGTGTGCACAGTAAACTGTGGGGAGAGCCTGGTGCCCAGGCGCTGGCACCCAAGCGGTAGGCTTCTGAGCCCACCTGTCCCTTTCTCTACTGTGAAATAATGCTCACTTGTGACAGGAAGATGACTCCACTTTGAGTGTGAAACAACGTGACCCATGTCACCCTTTGGCTTCCACAGGCTCCCACACCATGCCAGAAGCTGCATTAGGGGGCACTGTCTCCAGAGTAAGGATGGGGTACCAGACAGACACTGTGGGGCTCTGGGAAGGCCACAGCATTTCCCAGCTGCCTTCCAGCCTCCCTGGTTCCTTTCTTCTCTGTCAGGGCTCTTGGATTTCATTAAACTCCTAGTTCCAGAGATGGCCTTTTAATGGCCTTGCCACTGCTGCTGGCTCCCTATCTGTCCCCAGACACACAGACTCTCTCACTCACAATCTGGGCAGGGATGCTCACATCTCAGATCAGCAAGGCAGCTCCTTTCCCCAAACACCGGCCTCTCCACAACCCTCACCCAGCATCCCCCCTTTGCCCTCTCTCCCTCACACTCTCCTGGCCTTATACCCATCTGTGACAGTGTTTACTTATGTAATCTGGCTGGCCTCAAATTTGTCATTCTCCTGACTTAGTCACCTGGGTGTGGCATTAAAGGCATGTGTCACCAGGTATGTCTTAAGGGCAAGAACTTTTTCATGTCTTGCTCACTGTTGTAGCAATAGCTATTCTTGAAGCACAGCAGGTGCTTAAAGCTATTTGGATGGATGGATGGGTGAGTGGATGGATGGGTGGGTGGGTGGATGGGTGGGTGAGTGGATGGATGGGTGGGTGAGTGGATGGATGGGTGGGTGGGTGAGTGGATGGATGGGTGGGTGGATGGATGGGTGGGTGGGTGGGTGGATGGATGGGTGGGTGAGTAGATGGATGGGTAGATGATGGATGGATGGATGATGGATGGGTGGATAGATGGATGGATGGGTGGGTAGATGATGGATGGATGATGGATGGGTGGATAGATGGATGGATGGAGGGGTAGGTGGGTGGATGATGGATGATGGATGGATGGATGGATGATGGACAGGAACAGAGGGTTAGTGAACAGAAGGACAATGAGGCTGGAGTGACCTCCATCCTGAGGAGAGCCATTGTGCCATTTTTTTTTTTTTTTTTTGGTTTTTCGAGACAGGGTTTCTCTGTGTAGCTTTGCGCCTTTCCTGGAACTCACTTGGTAGCCCAGGCTGGTCTCGAACTCACAGAGATCCGCCTGCCTCTGCCTCCCGAGTGCTGGGATTAAAGGCATGCGCCACCACCGCCCGGCCCATTGTGCCATTTTAAGCTCAACTTTAATTATGGTCATGTTTTTCTGCTGGAACAGAAATGAAGAGGCAGAGTAGGCAGGAGATGAACTGAGGACCTGAGAAGCCCTAGTGAGGGATGGTGGTGGCCAAGACAAAGGAGGTGTGGGTGTACCAAGAGCTAGTCAGATAGCAGACTTTGAGGCTGGCTTTGGCCAGGACAGTCAGAGGGAAGAACTGAAAGGGATCTCAGGTTTCTGTCATTGATAGCTGGAGGGGATGAAGATCCTTGGGCTAACTAAACTTAGTGGCTTTAGCAGATCAGTGTGTGCCGGTAAGAGCTTTAGGAGACCCTGAGACATTCACAGATGGGTGCCCCTAGCAGAGTTCTGGGCCAGTGAGCATAGCTGTGGGCGTGGCCTGAGCACAGAGACTCACATTGGAAATGGGCTCCGGGAGTCAGCTCAGCATGACACAGGTCCCAGGGCAGGGAGGGAGAAGGATAGTGTTACAGACAGATAAAGAGACCCAGGCTGCAGCTGGAGGAGATTCAGAGCTAGAACAGCTGGAAAATGTAGCCCCAGCAATGCCCAAGGAGGGAGGACCCCAGAGGGTGGAGCAGCTGCCCAGTGCTTGCTGCTCTCAGGCCATGCAGGGAACACAAGGCTGGGTGGGGATCTGGAGCCATTAGGGTTGGGGGGTGGGCCCAGCAGGACCCTCTCTAACGCTCCCTGTCTTCCTCCAGTTCTTCGCCTTCCTCACCACCCTGCTCTATATTCTGCATGCCTTCAGCATCTATTACCACTGAAGTGCAGGGGAACCAAACCCGGTAGGTCTTGCCATTTGCCATCTGGGTGATAAATGGAAGGTCCCCCAAGCCACTCATGGGGTCAACAGACTATATTTCTGGAATGTGTGAGGAGCCCCACTTGGGCATTTTTCTCTTTGGACATTCTTACTCCTCACGGTGACTATGAGAAAACTATTCCAACACCAAAGATGACTGGCCCCTACACTGAAGATCTACCCTACCCACCCCCGCCCTGAAGATGACTGCTTCTTGAAGTTTCCTGACCGTGAACTCAGCTTTTCTAAAAAACCAACTTTGACCTCTCACCATTCAAAATGCCAGCTCTGCCATCACACCTGTTTAGGATCTTTTGTCTTGGCATTGGTGCTCCCCATGATAGGTTTAGGGAATATTCAATCTTATTTTCTAAAATAGGCAAGGCTCCATGAAGGCCTGAAGGTCTAATGTAATGCCCTTGCGCAGACAGACCTTCCTTGTAGCCTCTGTTGCCGCCCTGGAGCCCTTGTCCCGACCTGTCTTCTTCCTCCGATCCCACTCCTACTTCCTCTGCATTAAAGATCCAAGGAAAATGTACATAAAACCAACTCTGAGGGCAAATTTATGGGAGGAATAAACGGTTGGGTTTGGAGAGTCATAATGGGAAGGACATAGCCAGTTGATGCATAAACCGGGTCCCTCGGGAACTACAGGGCTCAGTGTGCCTGCGTGGAGCCTCAAAGACCAACCTAAGGACCAGAAGTTTCCTCATCCTTCAGGAAAGACTTCAGTGAAGGAGATGGGCACATCGCAGGCACGGATTTACCTTCCGGCTCCTCCCAACACAGCAGGAAGAAGCAGTTGCTATATTGTCGCAGGGGCTGTGAAAGGACCCCTCTGGCGGTCTGTGCTCACTTCTGTGTGCCCCCAACTCTTTCTGGAGACTCTCTGGGTGGGGCCAGTCTGCAGGCTTCATCCTAGAAAGGCATTCGAGTTTGGGGGCTATTTTTCCAAGACCAGGCCTTGTGAAAAGAAAAGTATGAAGTCAAGTGAATACTCCTAGAGCAAGCTGGGCTCTCTATCCCATCACCACCCTGGAGGGTCTCAGCCCCTTGCCAAGGGCGCCTGCATGACTGGGTTTCCTCACCCAACAGGCCAACAGGGCACAGCCCCATAACTGCCTAAATAAATAATTACCAAAAGAGAATTAGCTGAATCTAACTTTTCTCCATTCGGGTGTGTTGGGAGGGGGGAGGGGTCACTTACTAATTGCCCTGATATCTTGAAAAGCCAACACTTATCTCTTATTTTATAGCCTGGCAGCTATCTGTGATTTTCACCGTTGAATATTTACTGAATGGCCACGTACAAATAAAAGATGTTTGTATAGTGGGAAGTGTGGAATCTGTCACCTTGATATTGCTGGAAGCTGGACCCGGGCAACATTTTTTTTAAAGTCTATTATGCAATGTCGTCAAAACCCCACTTGGGATTGTTTTAAGTTTCTATAGCTAAGTCCCTGTCATAGGGTTCTATTGCTGCAAAGAGACACCATGACTAAGGGAACTTACAAAAGGAAACATTTAATTGGGAGCTTGCTTAAATGGTTAATCCATGATCATCACGACAGAAAGTGTGGTGGCAGGCCGGCATGGTGCTGAAGAAGTAGCTGAGAACTCATCTGATTTGCAAGTTGCAGAGAGAGAGAGAGAGAGAGAGAGAGAGAGAGAGAGAGAGAGAGAGAGAGACTAAGCCTGACATGGGCCTTTGAAACCTTAAAGCCCACCCCAAGTGGCACATCTCCTCCAACAAGGCCACACACCTCCTAACCCCTCCCAAACAGTTCCACTGAGGACCAAGCTTTCAAAAATATGAGCCTACGAGGGCCATTCTTATTCAAACCACCACAGTCCCCAAGGGCAGAAACAGTCATTCTGTCTTACGTGTCAGGGAAGGTAGAATCCGTCTCCTGGTTGTGGTATCACCATCATTTGGAGCAAGTTCAACCTCAAACAATTAGACACAGTTGGTGTCCCACCAGCCAGAGCTGGGGGAGACAGGAAGGTCTCCATCAAAGCCCAGATGCCTTGTTCCCGTTTCCCATTCTTCCTTCCCTCCCCTCATAACACAAGTCTTGTTCAGCTCCCAAGACACACCCTCCCCACTCACATTGTACAGTGCTCAACCCAAGCCTGGTTACCTTTCGCTTACACACAGCGGCTGCTATGTCACTGCGTCCCCTCTTCTCAAGCCCCTGGAGGGAAGTCCTGAGGCCTTCAGACATCTCAGGCCCTCACCTCCTGTAGACAAACGGATGGCAGGATTTGTTGGGTTTTTTCTCCCTGTCCTGATCAGCACCCCTTCCTTTCCCACTTACCTTCCCAGGGTCCCACACTCAGGTCCCATCTCACAGTTGGCTTTGGAGGGAATGGAGAATAACTCCCTGACACTGTCCCCAGGGAATCTTATGTGTTTCCTGAGTACTAGGGAAACATAAGTCATACGCAGGTACCCTGTACTGAGTAAGTTTTGTCTGGGACAGCCAGGGACTCTAATCTGGGAAATAACCTATGATCTTTTAAAAAGGCAGGGACAGCCGGGCGGTGGTGGCGCACACCTTTAATCCCAGCACTCGGGAGGCAGAGGCAGACGGATTTCTGTGAGTTCAAGGCCAGCCTGGGCTACCAAGTGAGTTCCAGGAAAGGCGCAAAGCTACACAGAGAAACCCTGTCTCGAAAAACAAAACAAAACAAAAAGACAGGGACAGAGGAAATAAAACATTAAAATCTGAAAAGCAAGTCTACCTCTGGGGTCGCAGTGTGACTAAAGGCAACTGAGCTGTCAGGGTGTTGATCCACCCACCCCCCAATCTGACATTGACCATCCCACTGGGAATCTGAGGTGAAGCACATCTCAGGATGAACTGGGCCCTGCAATGGAGGACCACATGCAGGCTCTTGTTCAATGGGAATATACTGTGAACAACACCCATTCCCCCCCAAAGTGTACAACTCAGAAACCAAGGTGTACATTCGGAGTCTTACTTAGTCACACCTGGTCCTCCCTGGGGCACAGCGCTGCCCAGTCCCTTTACTCCCCTAGTGCCTTTGGGACTCTCCCTGCCATCTCTGATGCACCCGCCCACCACTTCCCAGTAGTTAGCTCGTAAAGGGGAGGGAAGCACCTTGTAAAAGATGACTGAATCCTCTTCCGCCTGGAACAGTTTTGCGTACTGGTGCAGACAGCTGCCCATGGAAACCTTGCTGTCTCTCTCCCATCCCGTACTACACCCCTGGAGCCTGGCTTCCCTTCTGTTAGATGTACCCTGAAGCTCCACGGAGAAGCTGCCGTCTCTCTCCTTCCCGCACTATGGGCAGTGAAGCTACCCCAAAGCCCAGGCTGGACCTAGCTAGCTGGTTATAAGGAAATCAGGCCTGCTGAGGAAGCTGGGCCCTTCCCACCTCCCAACTTGGATGCCTGTTCTGGACCTATCACATAGTAGGGCTACCACAAATGCATAGTGGTAGCTCCGTGTGCTTCCATTTGAGGGAACTGCCTACATCATGTTTCTCAACCTGTTGGTCTCGACCCCCACAGGGGTCATATATCAGATACTTACATCACAATTCACTCATAACAGTAGCAAAATTACAGTTATGAAGTAGCAGTGAAATAATTTTATGATTGGGGATCACCACAACATGAGGAACTGTATTAAAGTGTTGCAGCGTTAGGAAAATTGAAAACCACTGGCGTAAATGATGACTCCTAAATGATGAATCCAAGAGGCAGGTAGATGGGAGAGCCCCATGTCAAGACAACCGTCCTCTTAAGAAATGCAGAAGAAAGACACAGAGAAGGTATGTGGAGCCTGAGACAGGAGCTGGTGTTCTGCAGTCAAAGCTCCAGGAATGTCGGGAGCACCCAGAGGTTGGAAATGGCGAAGGGCGGGTTCTGCAAGCCTGTCAGGGGAAAAACAGTCCTGACAGCAGATTTACAGCCTCTACATGATGAAAAAGAAATTCCCTACCAGGTTTGTGGTCATTTGTTACAGTAGCCACATTTGTTACAGTATAAAAATAATCACCTCTACTGTCAGAACTGCTGTTCCCAAATGTCTTGATTTGGGGTTTAAAGGAAGCCTTTTGGAGCAGCCAGCTGTCTTAGTCAGTGTTCACGGCAACTCCCCTAAAGGAAAACATTGAATTGGGGCTGACTTAGAGTTCAGAGGTTTAGTCCACTGTCATGGTGAGAAGCATGGCAGCATTCATGGTAGCTGGAGAGGTAGCTGAGAGTTCCATATCTGGATTCTCAGGCAACAGGAAGTGAACTGTCCCACCCTGGGTATAGCTTGAGACCTCAAAGCCCACCCCCACAGTGACACACTTCCTCCAACAAGGCCACACCTCTTAATAGTGCCACTTCCTATGGCCAAACATTCAAACACATAAGTCTATGGGGGCCATACCTATTCAAACCACCACACCAGCTAATACTCTATTTTACGGGGTTTACTTTTTTTAAGGTCTCAACAATAGAGACCTTTTCCTCCCTGTAACACCCAGAATCATCCATGTACTCACTGTGTTTAGTGGAGCACACAACCACCATGGGCTCTGGAAGCATTCGTCAGTGTGTGCGGTACATATGTAAATCTGCACTAGACAAAAAGGCTCTCTGGATGTGGGTGTGAGAGGGTAAAACAAGTCATAGACTTCTCAGAGAGTCCAGATAATCATGCTTTGTCTGCCTAGGAAGCCAAGGCCGAGGAGCTCTCTACAGCTACCCCCCCCAACTCCTCTTCAAGTGCAGAGTTATTTATAACCACAAGGAATACATTTGGAATTCACAGTAAGTTCCTTCCCAGCACTGAGAACAAGTGGAGTTAGTTAAGTGTGTAAAGAGGATGTTGAGTTCTTTGTAAGTTCAAGAGAGCTTTATTGTAAAATGGTGAGCATACAACACAAAACAATGTATTATATACTTGAAAGTTGTTGGTGCAGATTTGATTTTATTTTTCAGAGATGGGGTAACCAGCCAATGATAAAGTTGAGGGAAACCATAAAAGCCCTGGGAAATGCTCATGACCCAGTAATGGAGCACTAACAGTCAAGTGTGCTGAGAACCACATGCAAGGGGTGGTCAGTGGTCTAAATTAGATTTGGTCTGTTCAGAGACAGAACTGTTTCTCTAACACCACAAGAAGGCAGGAAGAGCCCTCAGAGAGTCGCATTTGCATACATGGATCCAGCCTAAGGTCAGAAACTCAATGGGTGAAGAGTTCTTCCTTGAATCAGGACCATCCTCCTGAACTGGGATCATCACACTTGGACTCAGGTGTTGGTTTCTCACCAGCAAAGGCAAAAACAACCGGTCACAATTCCCTGGTGTACTCTGAAGTGGCAAATAAAAAAAAATCTACCCAAGTGATGGCCCTTTCCCCAAATCTGCAGCATTGGCTCTTTTGTTTCCCCAGATCATTCCCCTCCGTGGTTCCCAGTCTTGGCCGCTCACGCACGTTGTCACTCTGTAAAGCGACAGATGATAAAGACGCTAGAGCCCCTTTCCGCACAAGCTGGGACAGCAGCACAGCCTTTGGAGGATTTCTTGCAGCAGCCAAACACATTAGCTTGAATTCTTGAGGCGCCCCAAGGAGAGGCCCACCACTCTTCTCTTCGTAGTCTCCCTCTTCAGCCTATCTCTACCCAGGTGACGTCTGCTCCGCTTCCCTCAGCAGTGGGCAATGGGCGCTTTAGGTTCTGCACTCTGAGATCTTTCCTTCCTCAGAGTTCCGAGGGATGCTGCTGCCCACCCTGTTTGGCGTGTCCTCATCCTTTGGCGTGACTGCTGACTCTACAAAGAGACTAAGCACTTTGTGTGGGCACAAACCAAGCCTTTATTTATTTTATATTTCCGGGTCTACCGCGATGAGGTGTTCAGAATTCACTTTCTAGCCCAGGGTGGCCTCAGACTTGTGGAAAGCCTCCAGCTTCAGATTCCCAAGGGCTGGGTTTACAGGCAAGAGCCTCCACTCCTGCTAGAAGGAAATAAGTACAGCATTGAAGCGATCAGCTCAACTCCAGGGACTCCAAAGAGTGGCAAAATACTAAGTCACCACCCTCAAGATGACCATGTCCTACAGTCTGCTGTTCCTTCCATGGGAGGATTGGCATGGAATCACACCCTGGGTGTCTTTTCCAAGAGTCACAAGAGGCCAAGGGGGGAGAAATAGTCTCAACTGAGCAAAGAGCTTGCATTTCTTTACCAATGTCCTGCATAGCACCCCACAGCTTTTTGTTCTTCAAGTGATGCCGGCTTTGGTGGACTCTAGTAACTTGAAGCAGAGATTATGGGGCACAACCATGTGGTGAAGGCTTTCAACTGTGGTGTAGAAGTGAGAAAATATCTGAGTCCATGAGACCATGTCTCCAAGAAGAAATCATTTGGCAGCCCTGGGAGAGCAATGCTAAGTCACCAAGATTAACCCCAGCTTCAGACTATGAGTAGCTCCCGATCCTGATGGCACCAGAAAGGGGACATGTGAGGTCTCTTCTCCCGGCACTGGCCACAGCTGACTGGGAGCTGCTACAGTCGACTGCAGTGTCAGCTTGAGTGGACAGAGCATTGTTTCTGGGTGGAGCTGTGAGGGTTTCTAAGGAAACTGGTGCATGTGCATGGGTTGAGTGGGCAAGGTCCATTCTCAGTATGGTGGGCACCATACAACCAGTGGGAGCTGGGTAGGAGGAAAGGGGACTGGAAAGGAGAGTTCTTCCCTGACTCTGTCCTGGAACTGGTACACTCTTTCTATGCCCTTGGGCATCAGAACTCCAGGTCTCCTGGCCTTTGGACTCCAGGATGTGGGTTCTCAGACCTCAGACTGAGTTGCACAATCGGCTTTCTTGATTTTGCCTCTTTGGTTCAGATCAAATACATTCTCTCTTCTACCATCAAGAAAACCGAAATCATAATGCTAGGACTGGCAGGCTCAAATATCAACCCTTGTCCCACATTTCAATGTTACAAGCAATGTAACACAGTATTTGCCATGCTATCTGATAAAAAAAAAATGCCCTTTAGATTGTTAAGCCAAGTCAGTTTTCAGATCCTCAACTTTTAAGGATTCTACAGAAATTTGGTGATTGCTGACAGCTTTTGGAAGAAGCAACTTGGAAATGTCTAATACTGCTGTGCAGATCACACTGCATGAGAGAAAGAAAAGGCAGGCTGCTGAGTTGTGTTGGCTCTGGAAGCATCCCTGATCTTGAAGGGGACTGGTTAGTCAGCACAAATACTGTGTTTGGGAGGTGACAACCCAGCTCATCTAAAAGTATTGATCTTCTGAGCAACTGGCAATCAAGAAAATAGCAACGGATTGAAATAATGAGGAAATTTTGTTAGATTGAATTTGTGAGAGTAGGAATCGACTTTCAAGTAGCAGTCACTAGGAAAACAAAGCTTTGTGGAAAATCCATTTTCAAATACATGAAAGAAAGAAGGGAAGGAGGTCTGGGCTCCGAGGCTCTCCAGTTTTCCCAGACGCCTCTGGTGTGCTTTCCTACTTATCCTGTGTTCTGGGGAACATTGCCTAGATGGTCTTACCCAAGGGTTGTTAACGTTTGTCTCCTATCTAGACCCTCTCCGTTTCTGACTTCCTTGATTTTCTTGGTTTCTCCAGCTGCTCTCCCTTCAGTCATCGATTCAACCCTACATGAAACTCCCAGAGCTTTTTTGAGCTCATACACCATTTAGTGTAATGGATAGTGTAGCCATTTGTCAAGAGTTGGACTTCCTGGAGGCCTTGAGTCCATCTTATAGCTATGAGCGAGGGCAATTGGTCTAGAAGAGTCTAAAGACTGAGCAGGGCTCTCAACAGCCTTTGTCCTGCAAGATGGAGACTCTAGAATACCGGTGGTGTGGCTCAGTCCATGTCTGAAAGAGGCAAAATAATTAATATTCAAGTCAGCCATTCTCTGTTATTAGGGAGCCTGCCTAGAGTACCATGAGATTAGGAAGCCCCTTATATTCCATTATTTCTGAACATCTACTTCCATTTACCCCAATGCCTGTATTCAGTGTACCTTGATGAAGATTGTTATACTGTTTTGTTTTTGTTTTGTTTTGTTTTTTTTGACCTGAAAATAAGTGATAGTTTCTGTGATTTTTTTTTTTCAGATTTGAGCAAAAGTTAGCTCAGGGAATCATTTTGGATAAATACTCATAATTCTGCTCACTAAAACACCATTTGATTCAGTTTATACCATTTAGCATCAGGGTAAGGTATTCACAGTTCAAAACCATCAATGCATCTTTCTAACTGGGCAGCGTTGAAAAACAAAACAATAGTTGTTACGAAGGCACTCCACTTTGTACTCATTGCATCCCCAGCTCCAGTGATTGTACAGCCTTCCTGGAGAGTGGCGACTGCAAAAGAAAGGTTAGGTGGAATCCAGAAGATGGGATTGGATGGACACACATAAGAGAGCTGCCGTAGCCCTGCCTGGCTGAGAGCTGGGAAGGCAGACCCTGTAGCACAGGTGGACAGGCTCCTCTTTCTCTGGGCTCTTATGTTAGGGAAATCATCTCCATGTTTCTTAGTAGTGCTCATTAATTTTTTTAAAAGATTTATTTATTATGTATATAGTGTCCTGCCTGCAGGCCAGAAGAGGGCACCAGATCTCATTACAGATGGTTGTGAGCCATCATGTGGTTGCTGGGAATTGAACTCAGGACCTCTGGAAGAGAGTCAGTGCCCTTAACCTCTGAGCCATCCCTCCAGCCCAGTAGTGCTCATTAATAAAGTCATTCAGCCACGGCATATGATGCTGCATACTCTAATAGATAAAGTAACATCATATTACACAGACAGACAATGTCCTTAGCGAGACAGGAAGACGAGGCCTCAGTGACCAACGGAAGTCTGAAAGCATTGCAGTTCATCTGCCTGGAGAACTCACGGCAGCTTTCACAGACTTTCAACGATGGAAGGACGGGACCACAGAGCACTCTGTGACTCACTGAGTATACCTTTTGTGGTCCAAGCCTCTTCTTGTACATCTCTTGGTTTTTTCCTTGAATCCTACCTTCCTTGGGCTGGGTTGCATCAGGTCTGAGGACTTACATCTCTCTTCTGCTCTCATCGTGACTACAAGTTTTTCCTCTCCCGGACTTTGTGGCAATTCTTCTGGCCTTACTTTACTTCTTTTTGCTCCATGGGCTAAGCAGACATCCCTCTACCTCAATTTTACAAATAATAAAAACATTAAGGTGCTTTCTTCTCTACTT
>CABHPH010001324.1:34111-44278 GCA_902168325.1 Peromyscus nudipes | reverse complement strand
CCCAGGATCCACCCCCCCCACCCACACACACACAGTGTAACACACTGGAGTCACAGACACGCGCCTGAACATAGCCAGCTATTTACAGGAGTGCTGGACTAGGAACCCAGCTTCTCACACTTGCAACAACAAAATGCCCTTCCCTGCTGAGCCAGCTTCCCGGCCCAGCATCCTATTCTGAAATCCCTGCCCTCTTCTTTACTGGCCGTACATGCTCACTTCTTCCTGTGCCTAAAATCCTTCTCTTTGCTGTTTGTCTTCCTCCAGCTTTAGGAAAAACCTCTTTGCCGGGTGGTGGTGGCATACTCCTTTAATCTCAGCACTCCAGAGGCAGAGGCAGGAGGATCTCAGTAACTAGACCAGCCTGGTCTACACAGTGAGTTCCAGCCAATCAATGTTACATAGTCAGACTATCTCTAAAAAACCTTCCAGTTAACTCTCACAGCAGGCTGTTGGTGACTGAGTCCGCACATCTGGACCAGTGCCAGCCTTTTGGGAAGATTTATGAAGCAAACATGAAGTCCCTCTCTGCACCACCCTCTTGAAATGACTTCCCAGAGATCCTCCTGCCCTGCCTCCCAGAGCTGGGACTCAAGGGCTTTGCTACACCACCCGGCCCTTCCTTTCCTTTTTTTTTAATTTATTTTTTTTTTGGGGGGGGGATTCTGAGACAGGGTTTCTCTGTGTAGCTTTGCGCCTTTCCTGGAACTCGCTCTGTAGACCAGGCTGGCCTCGAACTCACAGAGATCCGCCTGCCTCTGCCTCCTGAGTGCTGGGATTAAAGGTGTGAGCCACCACCGCCCGGCTTCCTTTCATTTTTACATG
Source organism: Peromyscus nudipes (assembly GCA_902168325.1). Lineage (NCBI taxonomy): Eukaryota > Metazoa > Chordata > Mammalia > Rodentia > Cricetidae > Peromyscus > Peromyscus nudipes. The sequence goes on along the minus strand of CABHPH010001324.1, from coordinate 43,453 downwards.
GGTTCTTGGGATTGAATTTAGGTTACCTGCCTTGAGAAGCAAGTGACTTTACCTCCTGAGCCATCTTGTTGGCCCCAAAAGCAATCTTTTCAAATTGAAGAATATTTCATTTTGTTTTGCGCGCATGAGTATTTTGGCTGCAGATATGTTTGTGCGGCGCCTGCCTGTTTGTTGCCCAGGGAGACGAGAAGAGGGCACTGGTTCCCTTGGAACTGGAGTTACAGACAATCATGAATGCCATGTGGGGGCAGGGTTAAATCTAGTAAGTACTCTTAACCCCCAGCCATCTCTCTATCCCTAAACTGAAGAATTTGAAAGAAGATTTAGGGCTGGGGATATACCCAGCTTACGTGAAGTCCTGGGTTGGTACCCAGTACTGCCTATGTGGGGGCACACGCTGCAATCTTAGGCGCTCAGGAGGTAGAGGCAGGAGGATCAGAAGCTCAGGGTCATCCTTAGCTACACAGAAAATTTGAAGCTAGCCTGAACTATATAAGACCCTGACTCAAAAAAGGAAACCAAACCCAAACAAAAAGCACAACATAGGAGATTTAGGGGCCCAGGGCTTATGTGACCCCCTGGCAGAACACTTGTTTAGCATGAGCAAGGCCCTGTATTTGATTCCCAGCACCACAAAAGAGAGCAAGAGATTAAGTGAGGCAGGAAAGTGGTAGTTTCTGTGTTGTACCCATTTCTCGAAACCCCCTAGAGACCACCAAGGAGCCGGTTTCCAATATGAGCACATAAGGGTCGTTTTATTGTCAGATTTAACCTGGGCCACCACCAGGGAGATGGAGGGAAATACAATACGGCAGCAGTGGGCCCAGGGGTAGAGAGTCTTTATAGGGAAAAACCACAAACCGGGAATCACATACTTTGGCATCTTGGGATTGGGTAGAAGAGATACGGGCTAGGCGATTTTTTGAAACCATTGGTCTAGACTTTCAGCGCGAAACCACATTTGAAACTATTGGGTTAGACTTTTGGTGGGGAACCACAACTTGCTGAGCAGGATTATCTGGGCTGCTCAGCAGGATTATCTAGATATCTTCAAGGGCTGTAAACCACAGACAGAATGTCTGTAGGAGCATACTGCCCTGTATCTGTTGTCATGGCACATTCCTGAGGTCCTTCCTGGAAATGAGTACAGCAGGTGGTCTAAGATGGTGGCCCTCTCCTAAGATGGAGTCTGTATTGCCTTCACATCTGGAGAAATACAATCGAAATATTTAGAAAAGAGCTGAGTGGTAGTGTTGGCAAATGTCTTTAATCCCAGTACTCAGGAGGCAAAGGAAGGTGAATCTCTGAGTTCGAGGCCAGCCTGGTCTACAGAGTGAGTTCCAGGACAACCAGGACTGTTACACAGAGAAATTCTGTCCCGAAAAACCAAAAAGAAAAAAGAGGGGCTGGAGAGATGGCTCAGAGGTTAAGAGCACTGACTGTTTTTCCAGAGGTCTGAGTTCAATTCCCAGCAACCACATGGTGGCTCACAACCATCTGTGATGAGATCTGGTGCCCTCTTCTGGCCTGCAGGAATACATGCTAGCAGAACACTGTAAACATAATAAATAAACAACATAATAAATATTTTAAAAATAATAAAAAAAAGAAAACAAAGAATGTCTCTTGGGGTAAAGTAAGAAAAAGGAAGGACAGTCAAAAGAAGAGTTAGGGGTGTGTCACAAGGACTAAGGGACTAGCTACAACATGAAATGATTCAGGCCAGTGTGGGTGGACTTTAGGGATCTGCTGTAAGGATATTTATTGTCTGTGATCTTGATCCAGTCTACAGAGCGAGTTCCAGGACAGCCAGGACTACACAGAGAAACCCTGTCTTGAAAGAAAAAAAAAAAAAAACTCCACATGGTTGTCTTCTGACCTCCACATATATACATGCATGCATACACACATGCACAAATAATAATAAAGTTTTACATAAGAAATACTTGTTTCAAGCCTGGAGATATAGGTAAGTGATAAAGTGTTTACCTGGCATGTGCAAGTGCCCATAACGATATGATAGTTTGAATGAGAATGGCTCTCATAGGCTCCTAACTGTTTGGGAGGGACTAGGAAATGTGGCCTTGTTGGAGGAGTTGTGTCCCTGGGGGTGGGCTTTGAAGTTTCAAAAGATTCAGCCACTCCATCCCCAATATGCTGTCTCTGCCTCCAACTTGTGGATCAAGATGTGAGCTCTTGTGTTCCTACCCCCGCCTCTGCGCCGCCATCATGGAGTCTCGCCCACTGAAGCTATAACCCCAAACACTTCTTCTGTTAGTTACCTTGGTCATGGTGTTTTATTACAACAAAGGAAAAGTGCGCTAAGACAGCATCAACTCCATACTGATTAGATGATGAGCCATCTCATCCACGGTGCGGCTCCACTGGTAAAGGACTCGCCTAGCGTGCACAAAGCCCTGGCTTCTCTCCCCAGTGCTTCAAAACACTGGCTGTGGTAGCACACTCTTGTAACCCCCAGCCATCTCTCTATCCCTAAACTGAAGAATTTGAAAGAAGATTTAGGGCTGGGGATATACCCAGCTTACGTGAAGTCCTGGGTTGGTACCCAGTACTGCCTGTGTGGGGGCACATGCTGCAATCTTAGCGCTCAGGAGGTGGAGGCAGGCCTTGGAAGCCTTGGAAGCTAGAGGCCAGCCATAAATTCAAGGCCAGCCTAAGCTACATGAAACCCTGTCTCAGAACTTAAAAACACAACAAAATGGAGCTATACCAAAGTGTTAGGGGGAAACTTGTGTCAACATTTCATCAAAGGATGCTTGTTTGTTTACCCAGAGGCAGGGTTTAACGTAAGTCAGGGTGGTTTCTCACCCTGGCTGACCTAAACTCACTCCCTTATGTAGACCAGGCTGGCCTTGAACTCTCAGAGATCTGCCAGTCTCTGCTTCCTGGGTGCTGGGATTAAGGGTATGCACCACCACCTGTGCCTAATTTTGCTTAGTTAACAAATCTAAGTGAATAAGCAATTTAAAGACACTTTGGGCAATGGGGGAGGGTGTCACGCTCTCTGGAGATATGGGTTAGTCGTAGAGTGCTGACTAGCTTTCACAAAGCCCTGGATTCAGAACCCAGCACTGAAAGAAAAAAGGGCAGGTCTAAAGAGATGGCCCAGAGGTTAAGAGCAGTGACTAACTGCTAGTTCAGAGGACCCAGGTTCAGTTCCCAGCCTCTCCGTGGTGCCTCACAACTGTCTGTAACTCCAGTTCCTGGAAATGTGACCCCCTCTTCTGGCCTCCATGGGCACAAAGGCGTGTACATAGTACACATACATACACCAAAGCAAACATTCATACACATAAAATAAATTTATTTTTTTAAATGTGTACATAGCTCAGTTAGTAAATGTTTGCACAAAGCCTTGGGTTCAATTCCCAGTGTCCAATCAAGCCAGGCCTGGTAGCAAACTCCTTTGATGTTAGTGCTCTGGAAGCAGAAGCAGGAGGATCATAAGTTCGGTATAGTTCAGAGCTACATGGAGAGTTTGAGGACAGCCTGGGCTACTTGTGATCCCATCTCAAAAGCAAACAGAAAAGACAATCACAGCTGGGCAGTGGTGGCACACGCCTTTAATCCCAGCACTCAGGAGGCAGAAGCAGGTGGATCTCTTCTCTATGAGTTCGAGACCAGCCTGGTCTAACAGAGGAAGTTCCAGGACAGCCAGGGCAGTAACACAGAAAAACTGTCTCAAAAATAAATAAATAAATAAATAAATAAATAAATAAATAAATAAATAAATAACTCACCACTCGCAATCATTACCCATTTTATTTTCTTCCAGATTGTTCTTTCCTTTATTTGGCTTTTAGGAGGGTAATACAGGCTACGCTTCTATGTCTGGCTTCCTCCAGCTCATTGGCCGTGAGTAAGTTTCTTTGCATGGTTGTGACTATAGTACGGATTCCACTCCAGGGCCTGCTGTTTCTATATCCAGTTTCGCACTGTGCTGCAGTCATCGTGGTTGTTATTAACAGGTGGTTTAAATGCTAAGTGAGGATCTACATGTCTGCTCCTCTCGGTTTCTCTGGTGTGGAGAGGTATTTAAAATGGGCTGACGTTATAAGTCAACCTCCAGACCTCGCGCTAAGAAAATCTTCTCCTTGGAAAGGACCCACAGCTGGGCAAACTGCAAAGGCCAGGCACAGCAAAACCCCTGTAACTCTGGCGCTTGGTATGCATGGTGGGAGGGTTCTGAGTTCAAGGCCAGCCTGAACTACAGAGTGAGTTCCAGACTTTTCTGGAAGATATGTCAAGAGTTTCTTTCAAAACACAAACTTGAGGGGCTGGAGAGATGGCTCAGTGACTAAGAGCACTTGCTGTTCTTGCAGAGGACCCAGGTTTTGTAAACGGATGTTTCCTGTCTTGTTCACAAATAACCAATTCATAAATGCTTGGCCAATAGCTCAGGCTTATTACTAACTAGCTCTTACACTTAAATTAACCCATAATTCTTATCTATGTTTAGCCACATGGCTTGGTACCTTTTCTCAGTACAGCATTCTCATCTTGCTTCTGTGCATTTGCCAGTGACTCTCTGACTCCACCCTTTCTCTTCTCAGAATTCTCCTACTCTGGCTCTTGCACACAATCTCTTCCTGCCCACCTATCGGCCAATCAACTTTTTATTAGCAAATGAGAGTAATACATGTTCATAGTATAGAAAGGGGTTGTTCCATAGTAAGGTTTAGTTCCCAGCACCCACTTGGCAACTCACAGTCATCCCTATCTCCAGGAGCTCCAACACCTTCTCACCTCTGGAATCACCAAGTATACATATGGTGCACATACGTACATGCAGGCAAAACACTCATACACATGAAATAAGAAAATTTGGAAACAACAACAACATGGATGGGAGAAGATGGTTGTTAGTAAAGTGCTTGCTAAGCAAACATAAAGACCCGAGTTTGGATCCCCAGTACCCAGATAAAGCACTTGTAATCCCAACACTGGGGAATTGAGATGGAGCATGCCCTGTTCAGCTAGCCTAGAGGAGTTAGTGAATTCCAGGTTCAGTGAGAGACTCTGTTATCAACAAAGAAGGTGGAGAACAATTGAGGAAGACACCCAAAGTCAGCCTCTGGCCTCCACACACATGCAACACAGGAACACAAACATGCAACACACACTATGGTGACTCTCACTTACAATCCCTACACTTCAAGATGAGATGCCCTTAGTTCAAGGCCAACCTGGGCTATGGAATAAGACCCTATGTCTCAACAAAACAAAAGAGTGTGGGGCAAACTGCTTTAAAATCTTTCAACACAGAAGCTGGGAGAGGTGGCGCATGCCCGTGGTCTCTGCACTGGGGAGGGAGGACTGGCCTCTGCTGTGGGAGGGGCTGAGCTGACAGACAGCCTTTCTGGCACCTGTACGTAAGGTAACATACTAGACACCTCCATCTGCATCTGAGGAGTTCCCTGGTGCACAGCTTCCTCCTCAGAAGCCAGGCCCCCGTCAGTCGGCCCCTCATGGCCAGCACCATGGAGACATCATTTTGTGTCGTGAGAAGCCACCTGCACTTCTTCAAAAACTTTGAAGGGGACTCTTCGGGTGTGTTCAAAGGACACAAACAAGATGATCTTTGACTTAAAATGATGTTTCATGCTACAACTTTATGAGCTTATTCTGTTAGTGTTATTTTTGCCCACTCTCCCACGCTGCTGCTGCTGCTGCTGCTGCTGCTGCTGCTGGTGCTGCTGCTGCTGCTGCTGCTGGTGCTGGTGGTGCTGGTGGTGGTTTTGAAAGAACGAGTTTCACTCTGTGGCCCAGGCTGGCTTCTAACTCATGGCTGTTGTCCAAGCTTGAACCACCACACTTGGCTGTGTTCATTGTCCTGTTTGGGTCTTTATGTATGAGTTTATTAGCATATATTAATTATACATAATAATTGGTTTCATTATGACAGTTTCATATATGTATATAATGTATTTTTATTATAGTCATGTCAATCCCACCAATCAAGAAGAAGACCACTCCCACAATTTAAAGCCAAATTTGAAGCAAGCTTTAATTAAATAATAGCCAGGTGGATGGGCTCTGGCCAGGTCCATACCCAGGTTCCCAGGAAATGGTCCAGAATCAGAGTTTATAGCAGCTTAAGAAGGAAACCCATAATTCATTGCATTTCCCATCAGGTCCAGTCAGGGGCAAGCATACATCCTGACGTACCTCCAGCCTGTGAACCTCCTGCCCCAGTGTGATCAAACACGTCAGTGCAGATGGGTCAAACAAACTTGTTTAGGGAAATGAAAATTCTGCTTCTTATCTCCCATAAACAATAGCCTCTAGCATTTCAGGAACTATCTGTCCTTGGGCAAGCGGCTTGCAGATTGGAGGCATTTTTGTTTCATGGATCTCTTAGGCATAGTAGTTAAAACTTAAAATGTAACTTTGAAGCCGAGTGGTGGTGGCGCACGCCTTTAATCCCAGCACTTGGGAGGCAGAGGCAGGCGGATCTCTATGAGTTCGAAGCCAGTCTGGGCTACAGAGTGGGTTCCAGGACAGGCTCCAAAGCTACACAGAGAAACCCTGTCTCGAAAAACAAAAACAAAAAAAGCAAAACAAACAAAACAAAACAAAACTGTAACTTTGGCTCTCACATTCAGCCCACAGTCCCCTCTCTGGTCCTCCACCCATGCTGCTAGCCCCTTTCCTCTTCTCAACTAGTCCCCTACTACTTTTTCCATCTTTTCTGTGTGTTCTACCCAGTGAGTTTCATTAGGGTTGCTTACAGGAACGTAGGTGAAGGCTTATTTACAGTACATGGACATCTTTTTTTTTTTTTAAAGATTTATTTATTTATTATGTATACAGTGTTCTGCCTGCATGTATGTCTGCAGGCCAGAAGAGGGCACCAGATCTCATCACAGATGGTTGTGAGCCACCATGTGGTTGCTGGGAATTAAACTCAGGACCTCTGGAGGAGCAGTCAGTGCTCTTAACCTCTGAGCCATCTCTCCAGCCCCGTACATGGACATCTTAACAGTGACTATATCACTAAAGAGATTTCTCCTTCCCACAGCAACCCATTAGCTGCCTATAGATCCTCAAAGAGGGATAGGAACTTATAAACCCCTCCCTGCTCCATGGCAGGATATTGATGGGTCCAGTGTCTGCAGCAGGTAATCGGGGCTGCTGTGACTTCGGGAGTGAACCGGCCTTGTCTTGCCTGGAGGACCACATTCCACAGTGCTCCACCCGCCCTTCCTAAGGTCCTTGTTCTCCCCACCCCATGTGTTCTGGTCCCTGCTGTGTGTGGCTGGGGCTGGAGCTCAGTGTTACAGTGCTTGCTAAACATGCATGCGGCCCTGGGTTCAGGTTCAACCCTCAGTATTACATAAACCAGGTGTAGAGTCATAAATCTAAGGTCTGGAGGTAGAGGCAGGAGGATCAGAAGTTCAGGGTCATCTTCAGGTACACAGAGAGTCCAAAGCCAGCTTTGGATACCTACAGACCCTGTCTCTCAAACAAACAAAAAAAGTAAATAAACCTCTTGTGTTGCTATAGCAAAATGCCCAAGGTAAAGAAGAAGCTGACGTGGCTCAGGATTCTGGCAACCAGAAATTCCAAAGGTCATGGCACTGACATCTGGCAAAGGGCTTGAACTTCATGGAGCAGTATGTGCGTGGGAGAGATCATGTGTTGAGAGAAGAAGAGACTGTGAACTGAGAAAACTGACTTGATTTATGACCTCACCAGAAACTGATCCAGTCCCGGAGCTCTGACCTACTTTGGGACCTAATCCAGTGCGAATGTACTGTCGTCTTCAGCTGAAGGCACCCGTGACCCACTCACCTTCCACTAGTTCCCGCCTCTTAAAGGTCCACCCACCTCTCATCACATACTAGAGAGCCAGTTTCTGGAACACGGAATTTTGGGGGGATAAGCTATATCCGAACTACAGGGAACATTCTCAAAGGATTAAACTGGGCTTTCGGCACGTTTCCTGCCTGGGTTGATTATGCTTCTGCTGTTCTGGCTATTGCTCGCTTTTCCGGCATTTGCCTCTCAGGGCATTTTAATGACGACGCCTTGCCTACACGCCCCCGTTACACAGCGACTTAGATTGTGTGTGTGGAGCATGGCTATTGCTCCTGAGTTTCCACGGCTGCTGCTTTCTGCTGTGCTCCCCCTCCTTCCCTCCCCCAGTAGGATTCCTCTGATTGCATTTCTTACATACCATAGGACTCACGTGGAGGTCAAAGGACAGCTTGTAGGAGTCAGCTCTCTCCTTCCATCCTGCGGGTTCCAGAGATCAAACTCGGGTCATCCGGCTTGGTGGCAAGTGCCCTTCTCTACTCAGCCATCTCGTCTTCGTCTGTGAGACAGAAACTCAAGTCGCTCAGCCTGGCCTCCAGCTCAACAATATGAAATAGAGAATAAACGTCATCATCCTGCCTTCCCAGTATTGAGGTTACAGACATGTGACACCACATTTGGATTTTTTTTGCATTCTTCTTTCAAAACATCTTTATTGAAGTATAATTTATATAATATATAATACAAATGTTTATATTTATAATACATAATATAAATTCCATATATTTTGTTTATAATTCAATGACTATATAGTACTATTAATATATAAATAATAATATATAAAATATATATATAGCCAGACATGATGGTACGTGCCTTTAATCCCAGCACTAGGGAGGCAGAGACAGGAAGAACCCTATCTGAGTTCAAGGCTAACCCAGTCTGTTTACAGATTTAAAGGTCAGGCAGGGCTACATAATATGAGCCTCTCTCAAACAGCAAAAACAAAACTATCTGATAAGTGTTATAAAATATTCTTTGGTGATGAATAACTCCACCAATGCAATTAGCCAAATCCAGTTGAATTAATAAGACCAGGTTTAATCCGAGCAAAGCATTCCCGGGTGGTCCAGGAAAGAGGATGGAACCACCAGGCAAACCTATGGGCTAGACCTTCACTACCCTGTAGGTGTGTCTCAAACATCTCAGGGGGAGGAGCCCGCCACTTGGCGGGCTTTCTCAGGGGCAGAGTCTGAAGAGAGAGGTGGGGCCGAGGTGGGGCTTCCACCTAAACCCTATCTACCTGTGTGTGTGCTGCATATGTGTCTATGTGGGGGGGGGGTTGTGTTTTTGAGACAGTCTATTAGTATACCCCAGGGTGCCCTCAAACTCAGCAGCCGAGGGTGACTTGTAATGTGTGTGTAGGTACTGCTCCAGAGGCCAGAAGAGGGTAGAGCTGAGGTCACAAGTGGTTGTGAACAAACCAAAAGAAAAAAAAGAAAGAAGGAAGGAAGGAAGAAGGGAGGGGGAATGGGAGGAAGGAAGGGGGGCAGGAGGGAGAAT
>CABHPH010001324.1:6442-34011 GCA_902168325.1 Peromyscus nudipes | reverse complement strand
GGGGGGGAGGGAGGAAGGGGGGAAGGAAGGAGCTAGTCACCGTGTGCACAGCTTTAATCCCAGCACTCTAGCAGCAGAGGAAAACAAATCTCTGTGAGTTCCAGGCCAGCCAAAGGCTACATAGAGGTAGAGTGTTTGCCCAGCCCACAGAGTCTCGGGTTCCTTTCACAGTAGTGGACAAAAAAGGAAAAGGCAGACAGCTAACTTGTTGGTTTATGATACTTATGATCCCAGCACTTAGGAGGTTGAGGCAAGAAGACTGTTACAAATTCTAGACCAGCCTAGGCTGCAGAGCACCCAGTAAGCCTGTCTCAAATAAACAAGGACTGGAGAGATGGCTCGGCAGTCAATTCCCAGCACCCACATGGCAGCTCACAGCCAGCTGCAACTCCAGTTCCAGGGGTTCCAACGCCTTCTTCAGGGCTGGCCTCATGGGCCCCAGACACAGGCAGAACACTCATACACATAAAATGAATAATAAGAGGGGGTATGGATGGGACTGGGTGATGCACACCTTTAATCCAGTCAGCTGAGAGGCAGAGGCAGCCGGATTTCTGAGTTCGAGGACAGCCTGGTCTGCATAGCCAGTCCCAGGGCTACATAGCTGCATCCAGCCTCCAACAACAAACAAAAGGGGGGCGGTGCCTGGCTGGAGAGAGGCTCAGCAGTGGAGAGCACTTACTGCTCTCCCAGAGGATCCAGGTTCAGTTCAGTTCTTAAATTTGTTTTATTATTGTTGTGTGTGAGCACACGTGCCACCCCACACATGTGGAGGCCAGAGGACAGCGCTATGGCACCTGGGCTCTTCCTCCACCTCTACATGGGTTAGGGAGATCAAACTCAGTCCATCCGGCTTGGTGCTCAACACTCTTTGGTTGGTTGATTGGTTGGTTGGTTTTCATGAGTGGTTTGATTTGGTTTGGTTTGGTTTGGTTTGGTTTGGTTTGGTTTGGTTTGGTTTGGTTTGGTTTGGTTTTGGACAGAGGGCCTCACTATGTAGCTCTGGCTGTCCTGAAACTCACTTTGTAAACCAGGCTGGCCTTGAACTCACAGAGATCCATCTGCCTCTGCTGGAAATAAAGGCATGTGCCACCACCGCCTGGCTGTGGTCAGCACTCTTACCTACTGAACCATCTCACTAGCCCCTGCCTTAGGATTGTTAAGACTTTTATCCCAAGAGTGGGGAGATGGCTCAATGGATCTTCTTCCAGAGGACCCAAGTTCAATTCCAAGCGCCCACATAGCAGCTTACAACTACAGACGGAGTTTTCCTATGCCGGCAGCCACTCCCAAATAATCACTCAGAAACTTAATATTAATTGAAAATGTGTGGCCGATAGCTCAGCCTTGTTACTAGCTAACTCCTACATTTAAATTAACCCATATTTTTGTCGATGATTTGCCACGTGGCTTGGCACCTTTCTCAGCATGACCTACCCATCTTGCTTCTCCCTGCCTCTGCTGGCGACTCCAGACTCCGCCCTTCTTCCTCCCAGCATTCTCCTAGTCTGGCTCTCCTGCCTAACCTTATTCTGTTCAGCTATTGACCAGTCGGTTTGTTTATTAAACCAATCATAGTGACGCATATTCACATAGTGTAAAGGAATATTCCACACACAACCATCTGTAACCCCAGTTCCAGGGGAGACCCTGCTTTCTGGTCTCTGTGGGCACCAGGCACCCAAGTGGTGCACAGACATACCTGTGAAATACCCATGCTCACAAAACAAAATACAAAATAGACCAATAGACAAATGCAGACCTTTATGCCTTCTTCATGTTCAGGTGGGTGTGAGGTAAAGAGATAGACAAGGGCTAGAATAGTCACCCATACCCTCCCTCCCCTCCTTTTTTTTTTCTTAAAACATCTATCTAGCATTTACATCTTTCTTCCTGTGTCCTGCCTGTCAGCGTCTGATGCTCCGAGGCTGGCGTGAGATCACTTTCATTTGTATCTCATGGTTGCTAAGTTGTCACCATAGCATCAAGACACTGAGGCAAATATAGACGCCTAAAGACAAATGTGGAAGAAGAAAAATGTGTCCCTGATCTCCTTGTCTCTCTGTCACTTGGATGGGGAGGTCAGGCCAGCATTAAATCTGTGTCTTTCTTGCGGCTCGGCCATAACAACACAACACAACATTCTCAAAAACCGTGTCATTGCATCCCATAAAAACATGATGTCTGCAAATCTGATACTCGCCATTTACAGAATCCATACCTCGTCTGGGTACCCTCACTTCATCATAACAGAAACAGCCTGAACAGCAATATAAAACACTGGCAAAAATATGACCTTAGTAACTATAATTTTATGTACTACAGTTAAAATAAAAGTTATATTTTTGTTCCACCACAATAATTAAAAGTTTTTCAAACAATTTTTAAGTTTTCAAATCAAAATAAATTTCAGGAAAATGACCTAATATGAGCTTTTCCTCATTCTTCCTCTTCCTTTTTTATTTCTCCCTCCCTCCCTTACTTCTTTCTTTACAGGGTCACACTATGTAGCCCAGGCTAGCCGCAAACACCTGGCATTCTTCCCAGTTTAACCTGCTGGGATTACATGGACGACCACGTCCCACTATAAACAACACTTTCCATCTTTATCTTAGTCCTGTGATCTTTTTTTCAAATTCTCACACTTTTATTTAGAGTGTGTGTGTGTGTGTGTGTGTGCTCACTGTGTGTGGGGGGTTGTGAGTGCCACACTGCAGGTGTGGAGCTCAAAGGACAACTTTGGGGAGTCAGTTCTCTCCTTCTACTCTGTGAGTCCCAGGATTTGAACTCAGGCTGTCTGAGCCATCTTGTCAGCCTCAGTCCTGTAACTTTCTTTGACTTTTCACAGGATTATTTAATCCAAGGATGTCTTCATTGCTTTTCTAATGCCTAGATAAAAGACACCATGACCAAAGCAACGTATAAAAGGAAACATTTACTGAGGTCATAGAGGCTTAGAGTCCATGACTATCATGGCAGCAGGCAGGCATGATGCTGGAGCAGTAGCTGAGAGATTCCACCTGATTCACAGGCAAGAGGTGAAGAGAAAGAGCTAATTGGAAATGGCATGAGCTTCTGAGACCTCAAAGCCCAACCGCAGTGACAGACCACCTTCAATGACGCCACACCTCCTAATCCTTTCCAAACAGTTCCACCAACTGAGGGCTAAACATTCAAATATATGAGCCTATAGGGGGCCATTCTCATTCAAAGGACAGCAGCTACATTCTTTTAACAAGTGCCCATTGGTAGTATGTAATACTGTAGTATGTATACTGGTTGGAAATACCACTGTTTAGCCATAAATGTCTGTTTTGAGAATACTTCACCATAAGTCCTCATATATGACTTCTTAGGCAAAGCTGTGATAGGAAATAAGCCACATTCCCCTTTGGCTAGTTGTAATGAAAACTTTCCTATTGAAACAAGGTGTGTGAACACTTCTTTCATTCATAGCATGTGCCCATCAAAAAGCTCTTTCTGTTTGCAGGATGTCAGTTGGACTATTTATAACCTAGTTAACAATGCCAGCTAGAGGCAGGGAAAGGTGTATGCTTCATATGCAAATTCAGCAATAGTTTCTACAATTACATGTAATTGTTCACTCTATTATGTTGAACATCAGCATAACAAAACTGAATACAAAAAGGAGAAAATAATACTAAAATTATGTTTTTATATTCCCTGAGGATTCTTTTATTGAATTAATTAAAATGGTGTGAAATGAAAGCAGACTTAATCTATAATGGACATTTTCACACAATGCAAGTTTTTAATAATTTTATTTTATTTTTTTATGTGTATGAGTGTTTTGCCTGTGTGTGTGTGTTTGCACGTGTGCGTGCAATGTATGTGCAGTGCCTGAAGTGGCCAAAAGAGGGCGTTGGATATCCTGGAACTGCAGAAGCACAGTTGTGAGCTGACATGTGGCTTCTGGGAAGCAAACTCTGGTCCTCTGCAAGAAAAGTGAGAGCTCTTAACTGCTGAACCATCTCTCCAGCCCCACCAAATGCAACTTTGATGACGCGTTACAGTCATTCAGAGGAGACAGTGTGACAAAGTCTCTCTCTTCAAACCCGTGTTTCCTCAAACCTTCTTTGCCACTGCTTTATTTTACCAGATTGTGATTCCGCTGTCAAAACCCTTGAGGAGAGGAAGCCAGGCTGAGCTCACACTCCCTTTGCACCGACATTCATTAAGTGTTGCCATGTGAAGCACACTGCCTGGATACAAAGATGAGCCATAGAATGACACTGTTTCTCCCTTCCCTCCCACACTGTGGGGCTCACAGGGGTGAGTTATCAGGAAAAGCGATAGACTCTGGCACAGAATGGCAGTATCTGGGTTCAAATCCTGCCTTCCCCATTTAATGTGGTAGGACACGGTTTCAACCTGGGACAAACAGCTGAGGTGCCTGTTTAACATAACAAAGCAGACCTGGCCACCAGATTCTTCCAGCATCCCTCAATCCCTAGCTGTTACAGGGTGTGGATCACGGCACACCCCGCCCTCTACCCTGAACTCTCCAGCCCAGAGGCTGGGCTGCCCTTCCCCCAGAGGCTCTTCCCTATATAATCCAGCTATTTGGTTACCTGCCCCTTTTGGACTTTGGCTGCTGCACCCTCCCTCTTCCCCCTCCCCCTCCCCTTCCCTTCACCCTAAGATAGTTCTCTATTAGTAATATAAGTTAGGATAGAAAGTGAATCAGGTACATTTTGGACTTACCAAAATAGGATAGATAATGGAATATTTTCTCTGAGTTTGTCAAATACAAATGGACTAGACATTGTTTAGGTATTTATTGCTTGTATATATTATATATAGTTATTGTACTTATTGTATATAGTTTTTCTTATATTAGTTATAACTTTTTTCTTTTTTCTTTTTATTAGAATAATAGGGGGAAATGTGGTGATATTTTAATTGTGCTGAAATGTGATTTTATTTGTATGTTAATAAATAAAGTTTGCCTGGAGATCAGAGGTCATTAGTGAGCCAGGAATAGAAGTCAGGTGGTGGTAGCCCATGCCCTTAATCCAATCACATGGCAGGCAGAGTCTCTGTGTGGTCAAGGACACAGCCAAGGGTGGTGACCCTTGAGTCTTTAATCCCAGTACCAACCATAGAGACCTGGAGGTCTGTATAGACAGGCAGTGATGAGGAAGTCATGTGGCTGGGCTTAGAGCCAATGAGAAGGCAGAACAGAAAAGCAATAAAATGCAAGACACACAGGAAAAAGGTCTCTCTCTGAGGAGAAGGACGGCAGTGAGTGGTAAGCTAAAGGGGAGTTGTGGCTCTTCGCTAGTTCTCTGATCTCTTGGGCTTTAACTCTGTATTTGGCTCTGTGTTTCTTATTTAATAAGACCGTTTAGAAATTCGTCTACATCTCCCTACATGGCCCAGCTCAGCCTGGTCATGTCCACTCGGGACGCTCCCAGATGTCCCTGCCTCTGGCTATGCTCTCCCACATATCTACAAGAAACTGTCTCCTCCACCACACCTAGGAGCAGCCATGTCCTTTCCTTTCTTCCCTTTCCTTTCTTTCTTTTCCTTCCTTCCTTCCTTCCTTCCTTCCTTCCTTTTCCTTTTTTTTCCTTTTCATTTCTGTTTTTATTCAGATGCAACTTGGGGAGTTTATTTTCATTCTCATCTTTTGGGGTCCAATCTCGAGTTTTGCACATGCCAGGCAAGCAGTCTACCCCTGAGCTCCATCGTCTGTGACCTGTCTGCATGGTAGGAACAAATACATTCGAAAGGGACACTTGTGCTCACCTCATTGACCATTGGACTATTCAAAGAAGAGGCCCCAAGAAATTTGAATTTCCTCCAGGAAACTCCTCCAGGGAGAGCTGTATTAGCCAGTGTTCTACTGCTCTGAAAAGACACCATGACCACAGCAACTCTTTTAAAGGAAAGCATTTAACTGGGGCTGGCTTGCAGTTTAGAGATTTAGTCCATTATCTCATGGCAGGAAGCATGGCGGCATGCAGGCAGACATGGTGCTGGAGAAGGAGCTGGGAGGTCTACATCTGGATCCATAGGCAGCAAGAAGAGAGAGACGCTGGGCCTGGTATGAGCATTTGAACCCACAAAACCCACCCCCACTGACACACTTCTTCAACAGAGACACACTTACCCCAACAAGGCCACACCTCCTAATGCCACACTCCCGAAGCATTTAAAGATATGAGCCTGTGGGGGCCATTCTTATTCAAACCACCACAGGAGGTGATAACTGCATGAGAGATTTGGAGCCAAGACTATAGAGGTTGGGGACCACACCTTACCTGATTGTTTATTATGTATATATCTTGCTTTCTGTTTAAACCCTACCCCCAGTCTGCCTCCCAGACTTAGGGAGACCCTCAATCTCTCTGTCCCTCTTCCCAGTGTGGCCATGATGAATAAATCTCATTTTTTCTGCTTCTCACTGTAAATTTGGCCGCTTTAATTGGCTTAACTGAGGATGGGTGGCCATACCTGGCTGTTGGGCCACAGGCTGTGACCCCCAAATCCAGCAGCCTTCCTCTTGCTTCCTTGTAGAGACTGAGAGGGGCCTAGACAGTGAGGCCCTGTATCAAAAAGCTGAAAGAGAATGGAAGGAACGAAATGGAGACGCCACCATGCTGACTAGTAACTGGTAAGAAGCTGTTTCTCGGCGACACAAAGGCCCCAGATCGACAGAAGCTCACAGAAGAAATGGGTTTTCCCTTTTTCTTTCTTCTTCTGAACAGAGTCACTCACTAAATAATCCAGTATGACCTCAAACTCAGCCCTTCTGTCTCAGCCTCGTAGTGGCTGTGACCACAGGGATACAACACCATCTTGGCTCTCAGGAAATATATTTTACACCAGCAGTCAGGGAGCAATGATCCACAACCCTTACTGAGAAGAGCCTAAGTGTAAAGGAGCCCAGCAGGTCAGAGGGTTTAGACTGCTTGCATAGTATGAGTACCTGAGTTTGAAACCCCGGCACCTATTTAAAAAGCCAAGCTTGGTCATCCCTGCCTGTATCCCAGCATTGGGGGTAGGGTTTGGTAGACAGAGGCAGGAGGACTTCTGGGACTTACTCATCACTAGTCTACCTCCTGGTTCAGAAAAGAGCCTGTCCTAAAGAAATGAGGTGGAGGATGATAGAGCAGGACACTGACATCCTCCTTGGCCCACATGCAACATACATACACACACATGCAAACAAGGAGTCACACAGTCACACACAAGGAGTCACATAGTCACACACACTCAAGGAGTCACACAGTCACACACACTCAAGGAGTCACACAGTCACACACACTCAAGGAGTCACACAGTCATACACACAGAGTCTCTCACACACACACGGAGTCACACACACAGAGTCATACACACAGAGTCACACACACAGAGTCACACAGTCATACACACAGTCACACACACACAGTCACACAATCATACACACAGTCATACACACACAGTCATACACACAGACACACACACACACACACAGTCACACAGACACACACACACACACACACACACACACACACACTGTCTAAAGTCACCTGTTAAGGCTAGGACTGGGGTGTAGCTCATTTGATAGAGTGCTTGTCTAGCACACAAGAGGCCCTAACTTGCATCTGTAGTGCCATAAGAACCCCAGCAACGGTGCGTGCCTGTGATCCCAGCCCTCAAGAAGCAGAACTGGGAGCACCAGAAGGTCGAGGTCATCCTCCATGTCTTTGTTACTGTTCTACTGCCATGAGGAGACACCATGAGCAAAGTAATTTACAAAAGAAACCATTTAAGCCGGGCGGTGGTGGCGCACGCCTTTAATCCCAGCACTTGGGAGGCAGAGGCAGGTGGATCTCTGTGAGTTCGAGGCCAGCCTGGGCTACAAAGCAAGTTTCAGGAAAGGCGCAAAGCTACACAAAGAAACCCTGTCCCAAAAAAACAAAACAAAACAAAAAGAAAGAAAGGAAAAAAAGAAACCATTTAGTCAGGAGCTTACTTACAGTTTCAGAGTCCATAACCAGCCTGGCAGCAGTCATGATGCTGGAGCTGGAGCTGAGAACTTAGACCTGATCCACAAGCAAGAGGTAGAGAGAGGGAGAGACTAGTACAGACTTTTGAAACCTCAAAGCCCACCCTTAGTGACACACCTCCTCTAACTAGGCCACACCTCCTAATCCTTCCCAAACAGTTCCATCAACTGGGGATCAAGCATTCAAATATATACTCTATGGGGGCCATTCTCATTCAAAACACCACACTCTGAACACCACACTCCACTATATAGGAAGCTGGAGGCCCATCTGGGTTACATGAAATACTCCCCAAATTAAAAAAGAAAAGAAAAAGTCTTTCCCTTCTTTTCCTTGCCAGGCATGATGGCTTACATCTTTAATGCCAGCAGAGGTAGGTGGATTTCTATGACTTTGAAGCCAGCCTGCTCTACAGAGCAAGTTCCAGACCAGTTGGGGCTATGTCTCAAAAAGAAAAAAAAATGTAAAAGATGGAGGGAAATCATAAGGGACAAAGAAGAGCATCATATGCTGGTTTTGTTTGTTTTGAGACAGGATCTCAGTGTGTAGACCTGGCTGTCCTGGAACTTGCTCTGTAGACCAGGCTGGCCTCAAACTCATAGAGATCCGCCTGCCTCTGGAGTTAAAGGCGTGCACCACCATGTAGTGTGCCTTCACATGATGTTAGTGTTCCAGAGAACAAAAAGCAAGGTGACATAATAATTAAAATATGTGTGTGCTTGTAACCAGACAGCCTCAAACCACAACACCCCCCATACACACCCAGAACAAACTGTGTGTGCTTGTAACCAGACAGCCTCAAATCACAACCACACAAACACACACACACACACACACACACACACACACACACACACACACACACACACACAGAACAAACTGTAGGAAGAACAGATACTAACATGTACTTTTCAGAAACTGATCAATCAACTGTGGCGGCTCCCACTTGTAACCATAATACCAGGGAGGCTGAGGCAGGAGGATCATGAGTTCAAGGCTAGCTGGAGCCACACTGGAAGGACCTTTTAAAAGAAGCAAAACAGGGGCTGGAGAGATGGCTCAGAGGTTAAGAGCACTGGCTGCTCTTCCAGAGGTCCCGAGTTCAATTCCCAGCACCCACATGGTGGCTCACAACCATCTGTAATGAGATCTGGTGCTCTCTTCTGGTGTGCAGACATAATGCAGGCAAAATACTGTATGCATAATAAATAAATAAATCTTAAAAAAAAAAAAGAGAAGCAAAACAAAGCCAGATTGGTGCCCTAAGCCTTTAATCTGATCACATGAGAGACACTAGCAGGTGGATTTCTATGTATTCAAGGCCAGCCTGTTTTGAGCCCCTATCAAAGGGAGGAAGGAAGGAAAGAAAGAAAGAAGGAAAATAAATAAGTACATAAATAATAAATCTAAGGCCCAGTGCAAAGGTGTGCTATAATCCCAGAACTGAGAAAACCCCACAACAGAACCCCAGAGGCCAGCCAGGCTAGTAAAATTGTGGAGCTCTAGGTTCAGTGAGAGACTCTGTCTCAAAAACAGTAAGGGGAAGGCTAGCAGGATGTCTCAGTGGGTAAAAGCCTGGCGACCTGCATTCTGTCCCCAGACCATATAAAGTAAGAGAAAACCAAGTTCATGGGGTTAGCCTCTGGCCTCTACAAATGCACGCTGGCAACCCTCCCACATATATACCCCCATAATAAAGAAACAGATATTTATAAAATGCCCGTATCAAAGTGTGGAAAAACAATGAACAAGCTCCCGAGCTCAGCTGTATGTCTGCATCCCTCCACACTCTAGTTGACAACAGCTAATTTACGGTAGAACGGTGACATCAACGTTCAACTCACAAAAATGACGTTTCCTTTATTCAATCTGTACCTTATACATGAAAGAGATTCAGTGAACTGGTGTGTATAAGATAATTATCACAATGTCTAATTTCATCTCCTTTGGCATTTTGTCTAAGAGCACATCCCTCGATTACAGTAATATTACATTATATTACAGTTATAATTTAGTACAGTAAAACTGCAGTTGGCCGGACGAAATGCAGAGAATTCAGGCATGTGAAATGTGAAGTCAGTGTTTCTGAAGCTCACAATAGAGAGACCAGTATGGGTCTGTACAGCCAGCTGGTGAGGAATTCTGGGAGCCCAGCTGACATAGCTCAATTCATGCCAGACTTGGTTACAGTCTGATGCCACCTGGTGGCAGTAGTTGGTCCCATTGAAATATCATCGAGGATGACTGGATTCTGAGGCCCCTAGGATATCATCAGTGATTCCAGAATGTCCCAGGTAGTTGGGTAGATTCAGAGGCTCAGCTCAGGAGCAGTGAGGACCGGGGCCTCACTCTTGACCTCTCTTCTTTCAGAAGTTCACCAGCATTTCCTCTGCATTCATGGCTGCAGCTCAAACCTAAGAGCTTGCTCCCCACCCTAGCACAGCCCTCAATTCCAGCCTTTGCATGTGTCCTGTTCACACAGAAGCTAGGCAGGGGCGGGAGCTAGTGGTTAACTCTGCATTATAACTAAAATTAAATCTACAGATAGGTTTTTTCTTTTTCCATTTCTCTCTCTCACTTTGTGTGTGTGTGTGTGTGTGTGTGTGCATGTGGAGGCCCAATGTTGAAGTCCAGAATCGTCCTCTGGCTCTTCTTACTCACTGAGCCAGGTTCTTTCAGTCAAGCCCCGAACTCAGTGATATGTCTAGTCTCATTAGCCGACTTGCTCTGGGGAGCCCCTCTGTGTGTGCCTTTGGAGGCTGGCATGCCAAGCGAGCCGCCACACCTTCAGCATTTTACACGGTGGGTTTGGAGGATCAGAACTCCCGTCCCAGGCTTATACAGCAAACACTTAACCACCGAGCCATCGCCCCAGTCCCTAAAATTTCTATTTTGTTTTGGTTTTTAAAGATGGAGCTATTTTATTTTATGTGTATGAGTGATTTGTCTGCACATATGTATGTGTACCACGTGCATGCCTGGGCCAGAGAGGCCAGAAGATGTCAGAGCCCCTGGAATGGGAACCACTGGTGGATGTGAGCACTGATGGGTGTGAGCACTGATGGGTGTGAGCACTGATGGTTGTGAACACTGATGGGTGTGAGCACTGGTGGGTGTGAGCACTGGTGGGTGTGAGCACTGATGGGTGTGAGCACTGATGGGTGTGAGCACTGATGGGTGTGAACATTGATGATAGTTGTGAGCACTGATGGTGTGAGCACTGATGGGTGTGAGCACTGGTGGGTGTGAGCACTGATGGGTGTGAGCACTGATGGGTGTGAGCACTGATGGGTGTGAGCACTGATGGGTGTGAACATTGATGATAGTTGTGAACACTGATGATTGTGAGTACTGATAGCTGTGAGCACTGATGACTGTGAGCATTGATGGGTGTGAGCACTGATGATAGTTGTGAACACTGGTGGTTGTGAACACTGATGGTTGTGAACACTGATGGTTGTGAGCACTGGTGGTTGTGAGCACTGGTGGTTGTGAGCACTGGTGGTTGTGAGCACTGATGGGTGTGAGCACTGACTGGACTTGGCTCCCCTGTAAGGATAACATGTGATCTTGACCACTGAGCCGAGATCTCTCCAGCCTGCAAGTCCATTTGTTGTGAGTGTGTAATCACGTGGCTTTCCTGGGGTTGTTAAGGAGTCCTGCAAAGCTAACATAACAAGACCTTTTTCTAGAGCTTTTGATTATTCTAAGTATTTAGTTGGCCATAGAAAGCCTTTATTCTAGAACCTGGCATGGAGGAACACACGTGAATTACCGTGGAGGCAGGAGAATCGGGATTTCAAGGGTGTCATTGCTACATAATGAGTTCAAGACCCGTCTTGGCCTCATGAGAGCCTATCTCAAAAAACCAGAGACGCAGAGAGATGAAAGAAAAGAAAAGGGCACATGAAAAGATTCCATTCGGAGGATGTTAATCTTCTTGCATAAATGTTGCCATTGTTCAAGAGGGTCATGAGTTTTGGCCAACCCAGGATATACGCCAAGACAATGTCTCACAACAAAAACAAAATGCCCATGCTTCTTAGAGGCTGCCCGGAGACACAGGCTGCAAAGGGACAGTGGTTGGTTCCTGGATGTCTTCCTTGGCCCTTCGCTCATCCTGGCATCTCAGGTGTGGACAGATGTCTGAGAGACCGGCACTACCGACAGTGGCAGAGCTGGAGATCGGGGATCAAGGTCTCCATCACTGCGCCCCACTCGTGGCCCTCAGTGGCTACATTTGTCTTTCATGAAACAGTCAATCACCATGCGGATTGTCACGTGATGGGAGCGTCGTGGCGCAGGTTGGAAGAAGGCCTGCTCACCATTGTCTCAGCAGGCTTGCCTGCTGTCCATCTTTCTCCCTGACCTTCCCTCCAGCTACTCAAAAGCGTG
The DNA here is from genome assembly GCA_902168325.1 of Peromyscus nudipes. NCBI lineage: Eukaryota > Metazoa > Chordata > Mammalia > Rodentia > Cricetidae > Peromyscus > Peromyscus nudipes. The sequence goes on along the minus strand of CABHPH010001324.1, from coordinate 21,595 downwards.
AGTACTTCAGTACTGTCCAGTTTCCTGCCTCCGCTGCAGCCCACACGTTCCCACCCTTCTCGGGTACAATCCTGCTCTGTCCCTGCACCCCACACCCTGCCTCCACCAAGTCTCCCAGATCCGTTCTGGCTCCTTGTTCACCCCCATCGGGTGTTTCCTCTGATACCATTGATTTGCAGCTCTGCTTCAGGGACGGTCCCTGACTGAAGGTCTGAGATGATGATCTCTTGCCTATCCATATCTTAATTCCCTAAATACTCAAAAGTCTGCAAGGAGTTCATTGTGAAAGTTTTTGTCTCATGAAAACTGGCCAGGCCATCATGCAAAGAGCTCCCCTGCCCAGACAGGCGTGCTCAGCCCTATTTAGGTGCTAAGTGGTCTCGCTCACCTCTTTCTACAACTGATAGGAGCCAAACCGTCACTCCCACAGTTCTGAGAATGTATGCTGGGAAAGCTCGTTCACTTACTAGACTAGAGACCCTGGAGTAACTAAAGTCACTTATTTACCTGCCTATTGCCAACAGCACTTTGTACATTTTGCACAAGTATAGTGTTAATTTATTGAAAATAAGAATGGTCACACAGCTGGTAATGGGGGTGTACACCTTTTATCCCAGCACTCAGGAGGCAGAAGCCAGCCATCTCAAAAAAATAAGTGAATAAATAAATAAAGTCATTGGAGGAGAAGAACCTAGCACCTTAAATTTTTTCAGATAGGGCTGAAGAGAGGGCTCAGCACTTGAGAGTACTTGCTGCTTTGGAAGACTCTGTTTCAGTTTCCAGAACCCATGTGGTAGCTCGCAACCATCCATACACAACTACAGTTCTAGAGGATTTAACATCCTCTTCTGACTTCCTTGGGCAGCAGGCACCCACTTGGTAAACATACATAACCTTCAGGCAAAACACTCATACCATAAAATAAATTAATATAAAAATTAAGGGGTTGGGGAATAAATAAATAAATTAATTAATATAAAAAATTAAGCGCTCAGTGGTAGAGCTCTTGCCTAGCAAGCACAAGGCCCTGGGTTCGGTCCTCAGCTCAGAAAAAAAAAATACTAAAAATTTTTCTTTTCTTTTTCCTTCAAGACAGGGTTTCTCTGTGTAGCCCTGGCTGTTCTAGAATTCACTCTATAGACCAGGCTTGCCTCAAACTCAGAGATATGCCTGCCTCTGCCTCCCTCTGCTAGGATTAAAGGTGTGCATGTTGTAACTGTTTCTCAAAACCCCCACAGACCACCAAGGAGCCGGTTTCCGATGCAAGCACATAAAGGTCCTTTTATTCAGGTTCAACCTGGGCCACCGCATTGCAGATGGAAGGAAATGTGGTGGGGGCAAGGTGATTTTTTGAAACTATTGGTCTAGACTTTTGGGCGTGAAACCACATTTGAAACCATTGGGTTAGACTTTTGACGGGGAACCACAACCGGCTGAACAGGATTATCTGGACTGCTCAGCGGGATTATCTAGATATGATCAAGGGCCATAAACTGCAGACAGGATATCTGCAGGAGGATACTAGTCTGTATCCATTCAAGTTTCATGGCACATTCCTGAGGTCCTTCCTGGAACTGAGTACAGCAGGTGGTCTAAGATGGTGGCCCTTCCCTAAGATGGAGCCTGTAAAGTCAAGTCTAGACCTTCACATGCACCACCCCTGCACAGCTAAATTTTTAAATTTTCAACTGTAGAATATTCAGAGGGCAGTAGCAGGTAAATGTGGATTATTGAAATCCTGTGGCCCCATTTTCCTCAAACTCACGCTGGTTCTAAAGGACACTATTCTTCCTGCTCAGTGCTGATGATGCAGGGTAATCTGGTCATTTGAAGGAGTTTCATTTTGGCCCGCTCCAGACCACTGGAATCAGGACCACACTGAGCCCTGCATCTCTTTTCCAGCACTAAAAAGGAAAGGACAAAACAAAGGTAACTTAGTGAGCCCTCTGCCCCGGAGCTCTTCTTATCTGTACTTCCCAGAGTGCAAGGGTTTTTTTTATTGCTTTAGCCTTTTAAGCCTCCACAGGATCTCAGTCCATAGCCCATGCTAGCCTACAACTTACTGTGTAACCCAAGCTGGCCTCACACTGTGACAATCCTCCTGCCTCAGCTCCCTAGTACTGGGAATTCCAAATGTGTACCACCAGGCCTGCCTGGCTCAGCTTTTTTCTCTGGGTAGCCTTGGCTGTCCTGGATCTCGCTCGGTAGACCAGGCTGGCCTCAAACTCACAGAGCTCCTCCTCTTTTGCCTTCCAAGTGCTGGGATTAAAGGCACCCTACTTGCCTAGAATTTGAATATGAAATGGCTAGAATTCACAGGGCCAACCACCCAGCTTTGACTCAGTACTTTAAACCACAATTGAATTCAGAAATTGCCCATGACAGAATCAAGAAAACAAGGTTCTGCTAGTAAAACTGAATGGTACGTGTATGGGTGTTTTTGTTGTTGTTGTTCTTGTAAGATAGGCTCTTACTATACAGTCCAGTCCTGCCTCAGCTTCCTGAGTGCTGGGTACCATTGATAGTAATCGATGCTGGTTACCGTGTGAAAGAAAGGTCATGGTCACGACTGAACCCAGTGGTACCTTTTAGAGCTTTATTAGGAGGGAAAAGGGCTGGGAAGAAGGAGACCAGGTCTGGTGAGAGAGAAAGATGAGAGAGGGAGCGGAGCAGAGCAGAGAGCAGAGAGGAAACACAGAGAGAGCGTGTGGGGGTCTGCATCTGGCTTTTTAAGGCAGGTAGGCAGTGCCCGCTGATGATGTAAGATGCGAGACCCGGAAGAGTGAAGGCAGGATCCTAACAACCATGTCTAGCTATTGTTATATCCATGCAGTATGAGACAAAATGGAGTATTCTGTTAATTGCCAGTGTGATGATTGAGTAAGAACGGCCCCAGAGGCTCACATATTTGAATGCTTAGTCATCAGGGGGTGGCACTGTCTGAAAGGATTAGAGAAATTAAGAGGTGTGGCCTTGTTGGAAGAGGAAGTGTGTCACTGGGGGTGGGCTTTGAGGTTTCAAAAGTCTATGCCAAACCCAGAGTCTGTCTGTCTGTCTGTCTCTCTCTCTCTGCCTACAGATCAGGATGTAGTTGTCAGCTACTGCTCCAGCATCTGCCTGCATGCCGCCATGTTTCCAACCACAATGGTAATGTAGTTAACCTCGAAAATTGTAAGCAAGCCCTCAATTAAATGCTTCATTTATGAATTGACGTGGTCATAGTGTCTCTTCACAGCAATAGAGTGACAGTTGGATTGGGATTTTCCTCCTAAAGGACTTTCCTAGTGCTTCCTCATGGTTGGCAGTATGGGAAAATTCTAGAACTTTTGTAAGTAACTACACATCTAATCTGTCCAGTAAATAGAACAATAGCCTATTTTTTGAGATAACAATCTACACGTCTCTATTCTTGGTATTTCCCCCTCTGCCATTGCCAAGCAAATATCCCCATCAGGGCTTCAAAAGCTCAAGACCTAGCAGTCAGGAATTTTGAGTGTTAGGCAAAGTGAGTCGGGCAGAAGCTGAAGGGCTCTGTGTGGTGGTTAGCTGGCAGGTCACAATGGGCTTCCAGGAGACCTGACTGGGAGCAGCTATGAGCTGCCAGGTGCCAGGTCACAGATGAGGCCATGGTGGGTAGGAGAGGGGATCTGACCATATAGACAGGCTTCAGTTGGCCCTATGAATTCTAGCCATTTCATATTCAAATTCTAGGCACCTGGGGGAAAGGCACACACCTTTAATTCCAGCATTCAGAGGCAGGTGGATCTCTGAGTTTGAGGCCAGCCTAGTCTACATAATAAGTTCCAGGTCAGTCAGAGCTACAGAGATTAAAAAAAAAAATTCTAGGCAATTTGGGCTTGGGCTATAGCTCAGTGGTAGAGTGTGGGGGGGCATATATAAAGGTCTAAATTTAATTCCTTGTACAGGAGGAGAGGGAGGGAAAAGGCAATTTCACTTAAAAGTCTGAGTTTCTGCATCTCTTAAATATTTGGCAGATTTTTCTATATTAGATTCATCTGTCACATGGCTACCTACTGAGATAAGGAATCATATGAGTCTGATTTTCATTACTATAATGAACTACCTGAAGTTGCAAAGTTTTGTTTTTTTCTATTTAGTTAAAATTTCTTTTTTTTTTGGTTTTTCGAGACAGAGTTTCTCCGTGTAGCTTTGCGCCTTTCCTGGAGCTCACTTGGTAGCCCAGGCTGGCCTCGAACTCACAAAGATCCGCCTGCCTCTGCCTCCCGAGTGCTGGGATTAAAGGCGTGCGCCACCAACGCCCGGCTTAGTTAAAAAAAATTTTAAGCTGGATTCTTCTAAAGAAGTTTATTAAGCTCATAGTTTTGAAATCTGGAAGACTAAAGCCGTGCAAGCAAGTCCATTTGTAGGACCTCTTCTGAGGGTCTCATAGCTTCGAGGCGGATAGCACTGTGCTGGGAGTGTGCTCAAGGGGCAGAAAGGTATTTCCAGAGAGTCTTACTGTTTAGCCCATGCTAGCCCATGCCAACCTTGAACTTGTCCCCCTGCCAAGTTCTGGGATTATGTGTGTGCTGCCGTGCCTAGCTGATGTGCTCCTTGGAAGACAGCTCTCTCTGAAGATGAAACCCAGGTTCAGCCCTTCTGATGACGTGCCTCTGAGGGCTTGAAGACCTTTCTAGTAAGCCCCACTCATTGATACTGCCAAACTGAGGACCAAGCTCTAACACGTGAACCATTTGAGGGGAGACTCAAACTGCATGCAGACCAGCGGAACAGCCCATGCCCCTACCAGCTCCTGTTTTATCGATACCTGCTGAGACCAAGAACTAGGTACCAATGTTGGCAAACTTGTACCACTACTTTTCTTTTCTTTTTTCTTTCATAGCTTTCTTTTTTCTATGCCAAATTTATCTTATTAATTTATTTAATGCATATATATATATATATATGTGCACCACATACATGAGTTACAGAAGGTTGTGAGCCACCATGTAGGTGCTGGTAATTGAACCAGGGTCCTTTGGAAAAGCAGTCGGGGTTCTATAACTGCTAAGCCAATTTTCCAGACTTTCTTTTCTCCTTCCCTTCCTTCCTTTTTTTCCTTTCTTTTTTCTTTTCTTTTTAGAGACAGGGTCTTCTATGTAACCCTGGCTGTCCTGGAACTCTCTATGTAGACCAGGCTGTCCTCAAACTCACAGAGATCCTCCTGCCTCTGCTTCCCAAATGCTGAGGTTAAAGGTGTGCGCCACCACCCTTTACACCACCCACAGTACTTTTATCTATACATGGAGAAGCAAAAGAGTCTGGAAGGGCTGCATGTGTAGCCCAGTGACAGAGTGCTTGCTGGGCACCCCGAGAACCCTGGGTTCCATCCCTAGCACCAGGTGGGCAGTGGTGGAAAGGAGGAGAAAGAGAATGTCCTCCCTGGCTGCTTGAGCATCACCATCATCATGACTGACACAGTAACTATCTGGACCAGGAAGTTCATGGCCAACCTTAGAGGACAGAAACCACCATCCGAGGAAGGCAACGGTGCCCACGAAGGAAATTTAGGAAAAAAAACAGCCACCAGGTGGCTGTTTGAATTTGGATCCGGAACTGGCTTAACTGTGATTTATGATTCCTTGAATTATATAAAGAAAAATGAGTCCAAATACAGATTTGCAAAACATAGCTTGTAGGAGAAGAAGACCTCAAGGAGGCAGAGACAGGAGTGCGGGAGCGGATGAAGAAGGCCGGCACTGCAGGGTCTCCGCTGGTACTGGCAGAAAACCGTCTGGAGACTGGGTAACAAAAAAGAGAAGAAAAATGCTGCCATCTCTTGATCACCTCTGATGGTACACTTCTCATTCTTTCTTGTGTGTGTGTGTGTGTGTGTGTGTGACTATGAGTGTGCCATGGCACCCATGTGGAAAATAGGATTTTTTTTAATATATATATTATGTGCATTGGTGTTTTGCCTGCATATATGTCTGTGTGAGAGTGTCAGGTCCCCTGGAACTGGAGTTACAGACAGTTGTGAGCTGCCAAGTGGGTGCTGGGAATTGAACCTGGGTCCTCTGGAAAAGTAGCCAGTGCTCTTAACCGCTGAGCCATCTCTCCAATCTCTCCAGCCTCCAAAATTAGGATTTTTTTTTTTTTGAGTTGGTTTGCTCCTTACACCTTTGTGTGAGTCCCAGGGATCAAACTTGGGTCTCCCGGGTTGCGGGGCAAGAGCCCTTACCTGCTGAGAAGCTTTGTCAGTCCAATGGTGCAGGATTCTAAAAAGAAGACCAATGAATTGTAACACTTAAAAAAGAAAAGAAAAACAAAATAGACGAAGGAGCTGAAGAATAAGTTAAATAAATAAACAAACAAACAAACAAACAAACAAACAAACATAAAAAAGACTGAAGAAAGCTCACACCGAAGGAACCGTGGGGGCTAGTGTGCTTTATTTTAAATTGAAGCTTGTTCTTTTGGGTTGAGGAGACAAACAATCCTAGTTCACAGGACTGTTCGCTGCTCCCCGTAGATGTCTACGTCACTTGCCCTGCGTTAGGCAGTCTTGCGGAGAGGTGACAGTGTCCCTTGTCTGGCCTGGCAGAGCTGCCGCCTACAGGGCGGAATGGTAGACAGCGCTGCAGAAGGCGTGGGTAGAGCCCTAAGGGGTTCCCTGCCGGAAGTCTCCAGAATGAAAGGATCGAGCTGGAAGGAATTCATCACAAACACAGTTGTCTCAAATAGTCACAAACCCAGGAGCCGGGGTTTCTCTGTGGAGGCCTGGCTGTCCTGGAACTCACTTTGTAGACCAGGGTAGCCTCAAAAAGGTGGCCTGCCTCTGCCTCGGGAGTCCCGAGTGCTGAGATTAAAGATGTGCGCGATTTATACTTCCTTTTTAAAAGAGGTTATGTTTTTCAAATTGTGCGTATCCGTGTGTATCTTCGTCGGGGTACGTGCAAGTGAGTGCAGGTGTCTGCAGAGGTCAGAGGATCCCCCTGAAGCCGGAGGTGCAGACTGTTGTGAGCTGCCTGATAAGCTGCCCTGGTGCTGAGAACCAAACCCAGGTCCCCTGGAAGAGCAGCGGGTCCTCTTGACCTCAGAGCTGTCTCCAGCCCCATTAACTATGCTTTCTCACGGTCCAGGTTACTTACCCACAAGCCCCAAAAGCACACGCAGCGGTTCCTAGCACCTGGCCTGGAGAAGGATGCAGGATGCATTGCTCATTCCCGTACTGGCGGGGGTGAGAAGAATGGACATTAGAATGTGGTTTGGGGACCATTGCCTTATTGACATATTTGAGAATCGTACAGTGGGTGGAGTGAGAATTTGAATAAGTGTTTTCCTGGTCAATTGTAATCCCAGCCCTCAGAAGGTTGAGGAATGAGGATAGAGGCCATCCTGGGCTACTATGTGAGTTTCAGACAAGCTCAAATTACAGAGTGAGACGCCTCCCCTGCTCCCCCACCAATAATAATAATAATAATAATAATAATAATAATAATAATAATAATAAAAGAAATATAATGAGTGATGTACTATGGGTATCTTCCAAGCAGCACTGAATGAAGCTAGGCATGTAAATTTTTGTATTTTCACTGCTAAAGTGGGTTTCTTTCTCCCTTTTAAATAAAAGAATATTTATCTATCTATCTATCTATCTATCTATCTATCTATCTATCTATCTATCTATTAGGGTTTTTTTTTTTGAGACAGATCTCTCTGTGTAGCCCTGGCTGTCCTGGAACTCACTCTGGACACCAGGCTGGCCTTGGAACTCACAGAGATCCACCTGCCTCTGCTTCCCGAGTGCTGGGATTAAAGGTGTGCACCACCACCACCCAGCAAGATTATTTATTTTCATTTTTTGTGTATGAGTGTTTTGCCTCTGTCTCTATGTATACACACACACACACACACACACACACACACACACACACACACCACATATGTACAGTGCCCACAGAGGTCAGAGGAGGGCATCAGATCCCCCAAAATTGGAATTCCAGAGAGTTGTAAGGTACTGGGAATCGAACTCAGGTCCTCTGCAAGCCATCTTTCCAGCTTTCTAAAGTGAGTTTCTCATTCTTTTGTCTGTGTGAAGTAGGAGATCACTGCCCCCGCCCCCCAACTGTTGCATATGTGAATTAGTTATTTCAGCACGTCCTCATTTCATTTATAGTCCATAAAAACAGCTGCCCTTGATGGAGCTAACCTATGCCAGCCACCATACCAGGGTTGTAGATAACCGGCCCAGAGGGTGGGGCTGCGCCAGGCTCTGAATGAGGAAATGGAGGCTTAAGTGTTCACGTGGCTGCTTCCTAAGGTCACACAGCTGCTGCTGGAGTCAGGATCCCAACCCAGGGCTGTGGACTTCACAACCCTGCCCCATGGAGACTGGGGCTATGGCCCAGGGCACAGACATGTGACTGTGAGTGGCTCCGTCACCAGGAGCAGCAGTTAGTTACAATAGTAACTTATTTCTCATTTTACTAGAGAGAAGCAGGCATAGAACCGGGTGCAGAGCCAGGCTCTGGGTGTGCTAGGCAGGCGTCTGCCTCTGAGCTACACCCTCGGCCCTTCTGCTTCATCTCTTTTTTCTTTGTTTTCCCAAGGAGACAAAGGTCTATATACAGCCCACGCTGGCCTCAGATTTGTGATGCTCCTGCCTCAGTTTCCTGAGTAGCGGAAGTGACGAGAGCATTAGTCCCCGAGTTAGAGTGCTCTAGTGTCACAGAACTTACAGAATGAATGCCTCTCCATAAAGAAAGGGGATTAATCAGAATGACCCAGACTGTGGTCAGCTAATCCAACAATTAGGAATGGAAGGTCCAAGAATCCAGTAGCTGGTTAGTCCATGAGGCTGGATGTCTTAGCTGGTCTTCCGTATACACCAGAATCCCAAAGAAGTAGGCTCTAATGCCAGTGAAGGAGTGGACTTGCTCGTGAGGGCAAGAGCAAGCAGGCAGAGAGAGAGAGAGAGAGAGAGAGAGAGAGAGAGTCCTTCTTCCTTGTCATTATGTAGGCTGTCAGCAGAGGGTGCGATCCAAGTCCAAAGTGGAACTTTCTACCTTAAAAGATCTGAATTAGAAGAGCAATGGTTGCGCACGCCTTTGATGCCAGCACCCCTGAGGCAGAGCCAGGCAGATCTCTGAGTTCAAGGCCAGCCTTGTCTACAGAGCAAGTTCCAGGACAGCCAGAGCTACATATAGAAATCATGTCTCAAAAAAAAAAAAAATCCCTCAAAGGGGTGTCCAACTGCCTGGGTTTTAGTTAATTCCAGACGCAGTCAAGTTGACAACCAAGAATGGCCATCACAGTCACATGCATTTGGGGGCGGGTATAAATTCCTGCAGTGCTGGTCCATACTAGGCTGCAGTAATTGTTAAATTAAGAAATAAATTAAATCCATATCATCCCTGTGGACATTATTTTAATAATGGACATGGGGTAACACCTACCTAGCCTCTCTCAGCTCTGTGACAGATAGGTCAAGCAGGATGACAAGGAAACACTGTTACTTGAGGTGGTTTTATCTGGTTGTGTTTGGGATTTGGTTTTATGTTTTGAGACAAAGTCTCTTGTCTCCCAGGTGAGGCTGCAGACCCTCCATGTGAGCCAAAATGCCTTTGAACTAATGATCTTGCATCCACCTCCCAAGTGCTGGGATTATAGGCTTGTACCACTTCCCTCCATTTCTGCCATGCTGGGGATCAAACCTGGGACTTCGTGCATGCTAAGCATGCACCCCACCAGCTGAGCCACACCCTCACCACCTTCCTTCTTTTCTTGTGCAGCCGTGGCTCTTCTAAAGCTCATTATAGAGCTGGGTGGCGTTGGTACTCGCCTTTAATCCCAGTAGAGCCAGGTGGATCTCTGTGAGTTCGAGGCCAGCCTGGTCTATAGAGCAAGATCTAGGACAGGCACCAAAACTACACAGAGAAACCCTGTCTCTAAAAACCAAAACAAAAGGGCACATTATGGAGAATGACCATAAACTGTCTTAGGAACAAAAGAGCAGAGATAGCAGGTGTACACCACCGCACTGTGTTAAAAAAAAAACATTATGTTTGGCTAAAACAAAACAAAAACTACTACTAAGGACTGAGTGTGTGCCCACTGCCCTGTGTTCCTATACTGAAACTCTACCTGCCATTCTAGGGTCCTGGTATTTGAAGATGGAACCTTTCAGAGGCAACTGGGATTAAATGAAGTCAGGAGGTGGAGCTCTCGTGATGGGGTTAGTGCCCTTATAAGAAAAGACCACAGACAGTTTGTTCTGGCTCCTTCCCCCACCCCCGTGGGAGGACATGATGAAAAAGGGGACATCTGCAAGCTTGACAGGGAGCCCTTACCAGAAGCACACCGTGCTAGCACCCCGAACAGTGGGGACCAACTGCCATGATTTAATCCACAGCCCACAGTTACTTTGCTACAACAGCCCTAGGGTAACAATACAACCATTAAAAGAAGACAGAATTTATAGCTGTAGAATTATTATCATAGATCTGGTATAGTATGGGCCTGCCATGAATTAATAATCTGCCATTCAGTCATTCTTTATAGCATGACAATTCTAGAAAGTTCTTTTTATATAGACTAGGAATGGACGGTCTTGGATTTGTTTTTATTTTTCAGATTATTTATTTGTTCAGGGGCAGGCTGGGTGCTTGTATGTGCACCACTTATGTGCAGGAGCCTATGGAGAGGCTAGAAGAGGGTGTCTGATCCCCTGGAACTCGAGTTTCAGGCAGATGTGAGCCAGTACGTGAGTGCTGGGAACTGTATCCAGGTCCTCTGCAAGAGCAGCCAGTGCTGGGGTTGGAGAGATGGCTCAGTGGTTAAGAGCACTGGCTGCTCTTCCAGAGGACCTGGGTTCAATTCCCTGCACCCACATGGCGGCTCACAACTGTCTGTAGCTCAAGTTCCAGGGAATCTGACACCCTCACACTAATGGACATGAAATAAAGTTAAGTAAATTATTTTTAAAAGAAGGAGGAGGAGGAGGAGGAGGCCAGGTAGTGGTGGCAGAGCCAAGCAGATCTCTGTGAGTTCGAGGCCAGCCTGGGCTACAGAGTCAGTTCCAGGACAGGCCCCAAAGCTACACAGAAAAACCCAGTCTCGAGAAAACAAAACAAAACAAAACAAAACAGTCAGTCCTCTTAAACCCTGAGGTGTCTCCCCAGCCCCCTTCGGTTTTGTTTTTTGTTTGTTTGTTTTGTTTGTTTGTGTGTTTTGTTTGTTGTTTTGTTTTGTTTTTGTTTTGAGACAGGATTTCCCTCACTTTACAGGTCTCGATGGCTTCCAGTGCATGACCCTCCTGCCCCAGCCTCTCTGGTCTGGGATGACAGGTGTGAGCTATCATGACTGGGAACGCTATGGCCCATTGTTCCTTCATCTCTGCAAAGGGAAAGAGAAATGAAACATTGGTATCGAATGATTCGTTTGATTTTTTCAGAAATATGTTGAGAGTCGGGTGTGTCGCAGGCACTCTGTCACCTGGACGTGCAGCAGTCAAGGATGACCTTGGCTCCTGTGGATTTATATTCCTGGAGGGAGAGAAACAGGGCAGCTGCCGCTGGATCTGCTGTAGCCAGCCTGGGCTAACGCCACATCTGTAGCCAGCCTGGGCTAACACCACATCCCGGGGGCCTAAACAGTAGGAACCAACTTCCCGAAGTTCTGGGAGCCGGAAGTCCTGGGCTGGTGTCTGCTGAAGCCTCTCCCCTGCACATACTGACGGCCTCCTCATCATGGTGTCTTCACATGGTACGCCGCTCCATGGCTTCCTCTTTTTTTTTTTTTTTCTGTTTATTTTAATTTTATGTGTGTGTCATCTGTCTGTGTGGGATGTATGTTCACATGTGTACAGGAAGAGCTGCGTTACAGGTGCTTTAAGTCACTTGATGAGGGTGCTGGAACCGAACTCCTGACTTCTGTTAGAGCGACACCATGTAGCTCTGGCAGACCTGGAACTCACAGAGATCGGCCTGCCTCTGCTTCCTGACCTAGACTGTCAGCTAATGTCTAACATGTGCAAGCTAAGGTCGGCCATGTGCCCTCTGAAAGGGCCACCTACCACCTGATCCTGTCTTTCTGTCTAGCCTGCTGCTCTGTTTATCATAGTCGGCTTCTTCTTTGGGGTGCCAGCTAACAAATAACGACATAGAGACTTATTCTTAATTATGAAAGATTGGTTTTAGCTTAGGCTTGTCCCACTAGCTCTTATAAGTTTTAACCCATTTATATTAATCTACGTTCTGCTACATGGTGTTATCTTTCTTCCATACTGAACCTCTGTTTCCTCTCTGTGTCTCTCTCTGAGGACTCCACCTTTCTTCTTCCCAGTTTTCTCTCCTGGAAGTCCCGCCTATACCTCCTTCCTATTGGCTGTTCAGCTTTTTATTACACCAATCGTAGCAATACATCTTCACACAGTGTACACACATCCCACAGCAGTCTATGAATAGCACACACAGTTTTAGCTGCTTGTTTTTGTGTTGTCTATGGAATTATTTGTATTTATACGTATACATGTGCCTGTGTGTATGTATGCCACATGTGTGTGAAGGCCAGAAGAGGGTGTCAGAGCTTGAGTTACAGGTGGTTGTGAGCCTCCAGCGCTGGGAATTGAACTCAGGTCCTCTGCAAGAGTATCAAGTGCTCTTCAGTGCTGAGCCATCTCTCTAGCCCTTGTTTGTTGAAGTTTTTGGCCTTAAAGGGAATAATCTAGAACCTTGAACATTTTCCAAATGCCAGTGAGCCTTAGGCCTAATTCCTTATGTTCTCTTATCTCTTAAATGTTGTGTGGATGCTTCAGAAGCTTGGAGAATGGGAGCCGTGGTTTCTGCAGCCAAATGTCGTATTTACTTAGGGACATTATTACCATGAGCGCTAGTGAGTCATGACAATATCTGGAGAAAGAGGGGACTCGCATGTAGAGAGCAGTCAGTCCCTCTTGTGAGCTGGGCATGGCGTGGGCTTTTGGTTTCCAAGCCATGATAGTAACTCTGACTTTAGTCTGTGGAAGGGAAAAGAATTTCACACACAATAGATACTTATTGTGGGAGAATTACAAAATCATATGCTTCACAAATGTACAACAAGAAGCAGCAAGATGCTTCTCCTCTCCTCCCCTCCCCTCCCCTCCCCTCCCCTCCCTCCTCCCCTCACCTCCCTTTCTTTCCTCTCCTTTCCACTGTCAGTTCCTAGCTCTGCATTTCCTAGAGTTTTTCCTGTAGTCCAGGCTAGCCTCCAACTTACAGCACACTTCCTGCCTCGACTTCATAGGGAACAAGGATGATGGCCCTTGCCACCACACCTGCCTCTTGGCTTGGCTTGATTTTTTTTTTTTTTTTTTTTTGTTGTTGTTTTAAATTGGGTTACACTGCATATAATCTATCGGTTCCTTTCATTCATCAAGATGCCGTAACTATTGCATGTCTATAAAAAGCCTCCACAGTACACCTCAGTATGTACCGCTTAACTAATTTCCTGTTGTTTGCTTTTTGTTTTGTTTTTGTTTTTGTTTTTGTTTCCTGACTAATTTCCAATAGTTGCTAGTGCAGGTGATCTGAGCCTCCTTGTGTATGCCGCCTGAGTGTTTCTCCAGACTTGATGCTAGAGGTACTATGTCTTGAGCTTAGTTTTTTCTTTCTTTTTTGGTTTTTGAGACAGGGTCTCTCTATTTAGTCCTGGCTGTCCTGTACTGGCCATGTAAGCCAGGCTGACCCTGAACTTAAGTTGTGCCACCACACACTAACTTTTTCTTTTTTAATTTTTATTTTTTGAGACAGGGTCTCATTTATAGCTCAGGTGGCTTATAACTCATTGTGTAGCCGGCCTGGCCTCAAAGTCACACCCATCCTCCTGCCTCAGCCTCCTGGGTGCTGGGATCACAGTTGTGAAACCCAGCCCTTGACTTCATTTCTGTCCGGTGTGTTGTTTAATATGTCTGTATGCATAGATACATTTTTGGGGGGAGAGGGGTTTCGAGACAGAGTTTCTCTGTGTAGCCCTGGCTGTCCTGAAACTCATTCTGTAGACCAGGCTGGCCTCAAATACACAGAAATCCACCTACCTCTACCTCCTGAGTTCTGGGATTAAAGGGGTGTGCCACCATGCCTGCCTGCATATAATCTTAAAAGATATGTGTGTGTGTGTGTGTGTGTGTGTGTGTGTGTGTGTGTGTGACAAATGAACATGAGTGTGGGTGCCTGCAGAGTTCAAAAGACGGTGTTGGATCCCCTATAGCTAGAGTTGTGAGTGGTTGTGAGCCTCCCACATGGGTGCTTGCAGCTGAGTCCAGCTCCTCCCCACGAGTCGTGCCTGCCCTTAACTGCAGAGTCCTCTTTCCAGCCTCTCCTTTCGTCTTCAAATTATACTTTTTCATTGGTATTGCGTGAATGTGGGGGCAGTGCACACATGCCATGGCATGCATGTGGGAGCCAGAGGACTTGAGTCTCTCTTTCTGCCCTGTGGGTCGTAAGGATCAAATGCAGGTTACCAGTCTTGGCGACATGTGCCTTTCCCTGCTGAGCCACCTCATGGGTCCTGTTGGGGGAAAATGTAAGATGGCTCAGCAGGGAAAGGCACTTGCTGCCAAGCCTGACAACCTGGGTTTGAGCTGCAGGACACATGGTAGGAGAGGACAGATGCCCAGAGTTGTTCCTTGACCTCTACACACAGAGCTGCTGCATGTGTGCAAACACACAAAACATAAACACACACACACACACACACACACACACACTTTTTAAACAGGGTTTCTCTGTGTAGTTTTGGTGCCTGTCCTGGATCTCACTCTGACCTCAAATTCACAGAGATCCGCCTGCCTCTGCCTCCAGAATGCTGAGATTAAAGGTGTGCAGCGCCACTGGCGGCGCCGCCACCTAGCTTCATAAAAATATTTTTTAAATTGTATCATGTTTAGAGTGTTTGTGTGTATGTATGTGTGCACATGCTTGTGTACACGTGCTGCAGCAATCATGTGGAAGTCAGAGGACAACTTGTAGTCAATTCTTTCCTTCTTTATAGGTCTGGGGGCAACTCAGGTCACTTATGAGCCATTTCAGTAGCTTTTATTTAGTTTTTTGATTCACAACATAAAAATCATCTATCTATCTATCATCTATCTATCTATCATCTATCTATCTATCTATCTATCTATCTATCTATCTATCTATCTATCTATCT
>CABHPH010001321.1:0-56206 GCA_902168325.1 Peromyscus nudipes | reverse complement strand
ATAGATAGATAGATAGATAGATAGATAGATAGATAGATAGATAGATAAAATAAACAATTCTCCATGGCCACATTCAAAGAAACACTGAGTCAACAATGAACTTACACATGTGAAAATGTCCCCTTAACCTTTGAGATTGCCATTTATTTTGAATGCTGAATTCAGAATCAAAGATCCAGTCTGTAAGGTTGTTAGAATAAGGGCAGGACATGAGACATCATCATTGCAAATTTTAATAAATGCTGTATTATTTATTCATATTGTGTATGTACATGTAGTGTGTGCATGCGCTTATGTGTGCGTGCGTGTGTGTGTGTGTGTGTGTGTGTGTGTGTGTGTGTGTGTGTGTGTTTATTGTGTGAATACAGGTCTTATGGTGTCACAGCAAGTGTGTGGAGGTCAAAGGACCAATTTCTGGAGTAGGTCTTCCACTGTGGATTCCCGAGATTGAAGTGAGGTTGTAAAGCTTGCACTGCAAATGCTTCTAGATTTTGAGCCATCTTGCCAGCCCAATATAATTGTTATACTTTATATGTACTTATTATAAATACTTGATGAGTATTATTTACTCATCATTAAATTAGAAGTTCAGATTGAAGCTCAGCAAGCCTCCTCAGTGATAATTTCTATTTTATGTCAGCTAAAGATACTTGGAAAATTACAAGACCTTATGACTGATTATCTTAATAGTCATAAAATGACTAAACTGTGCTTGATAGTTTAAGAAGATAAAATTGTAATGGAAAACCTGCAACAGCAGGCAAATTACTAAAATAGGTAGCAAGAAGCAGTCGCTGAGTTAGTTGAGTATGAGCACATGGCAAAGAAACAGTGAGCTGTACTGTTGCCTAAATCAGGATGCAAAGTACAAATTCACAAATTTCCCAATGTTACAGATATGCATGGGTAAAGCATTGCAATCTGGGGCTCCATTTTGCTTGGGCTACACACAAACCCCTTTCCCAACAATGCACCTAGCAATGTAGAATCCTCACCTGCATCAAGCTATATACATACCCCACTTCAACAATGGAAGAAGATCCTCCTCCCCCTAACAATTTTTAGTAGCTTCTCATTCATGGTCAGTTTCCATTGAAATGTATTCTAGAGCATATGCAGGTGCTGGAGGCAGGAGGCTGATCTGGCCTGAACCAGTTTGGGGTACATGCACAATGAGCCACATTGTGTTCTCTGAATGAACTTTTATGGGAATTCCATATGTAACTTAATAAGTTCATGAATAATTCTATATTCATGTAATTAAATAAGATATATCATGGGAAGGGATATTCAAAGTAAACTAAGGCTTACCTAATCTAAATCTCTCAAGCAAAACAGAAAACACCCAACCTGAATTCAGATAAACCAATGCCTCTTCTTATGTACTCAATACATAAAGGCCCTCACTGAGCCCCAGTGTATCTGATCTACTCTCTCACTTTGCTTTTGAATAAAGTTCCTTTGTACTTCACAATGTGTGTGTTTCCTCAAATCTCTGAGTAAGATGTCAAGAATAAGGAAACACCCCATCTAGACAGTAACCACAGATAACACTCACAATTAGCTTCTTCAAATGATGACATGAATTATGGAAGCTCTAAGAAGATTCTCACTGTTTGTCACCTTCTAAGAACATCTAAGATTGTCTGTCCCAATGCATATCTAACTTCAAGCCTGTTGAACAAGTTCAGAAGTTATGGAAAATACATCCTGCTCTCATTTTGCCCAATTTCAACTATAAGACAACCACACTGGCATATTCCATTTTTCAGGAATTTTGCTAGTGTCACCCACAATTAAGCAAGAGGAGGGACCTAGAGAATTTTTCTCAAAATATTTTTGTATGGTAGATAAAAGTAAGAACTCTGGAATCAGCATATTCAGGAAGAAACCCTGGTTTCCTTGCTGCTGTATTGAATAGATTTGAAAATGTTCTTTAAACATCACTTTTGTCAGATGTTCATAGTGTCCAGGTGCCCCAGCCAGTGGGGTCTTCAACGGGGACCTAAAGGGAGGGCCGGCGAATGAGAGGGACAAGAGACACAAAGAATGAGAGCAAGACAGGACGTCTGATCAAGCTCCAAAATTTTATTTTTCTCTCAAGGCATATATAGGTAGGCAAAAGGAAGAGGTTCTGGTATCTGTGCGAAGAGGTTCTGGTGCTATGGAGACTTAAGCAAGGTCTATATCTAAGAAAAGAGGAGAGAAACCTAAATATGGCAGCATGTGTGTCAAGGGTCGCTTAGGCTTATGGCTACCGTCATCCAGGTTAAATGACTTGAGGTACAATTAACAGTGGAAAAGCAAAGCCATAAATGAGAAACATTAATGTTATTGTTGCCTGTGATGTATTTAGTTTTCACTATAGCTACATATAGACTTTCCAGTCACCATGGTCTAAATGTTCTGCAGTTCATGCTTTCCAGCCTCAAGCAAGCCAGGTAGTCCTACCTTTTTAAGTAAAAAAAAAAAAATGATAAGAAAAAAAATATGAACAGAAAGAAAGAAATTAACAAAAAAATGAAGGAAGGAAGGAAGAAAGAATGAAACACAGAGTTGTTGTTGAGTTGGCTGGCTTCTTGCTTTTATACAGGAAGCCCTGGGTTTGCCAGGAATGGTTGCACATGTGTGGAAGCTCAACAGTAAATATCAGGAGTTCAAGGTCATGGTCAGATATGTAGTGAGCTTAGGGCAAAACTAGGATATATGAAACCCTTTAGAAAAAGGAGAGAGATGGAAAGAGTTAGGGACATGGGAATAGAGGAAGAAAGGAAGGAAGAAAGGAATGAAAGTAATTCCTTCACAGTCCTTTCAAGCCCATCATTTAGTTATTGCTTTCAGAATTTCTAAAACAGCCATGTGTTTAGCAAAATTTAAAAAGAGAAACTGGAAAAGAAGAGAGGAGATGAAAGGAGAAAGGGAAAGTGATGCTACTTGACTGCCATTGTTATTGAGGACCTATAAATAGAAGGCAGGTTAAACCTGAAGTGTTTAGGGACTCTCATGAGCAGTAACTTCTGAGTCAATACAAGGAAGTTGTGAATCTCAGTTCTCCTTCAGGCATTTACTCTGTGTGCTTGGTTCTTCATACCTTTTATTTCTGTTGTAAACATAAGGATATCACTAACATGCAGATTGTGAGTGCTAATAGGCTGACTGATGGTGGCTGGAAGTGTTTGTGAGGCTCTCATTCATCAGGAGCTGCTATTACTATTACTGTCAGTGCTGTCTTCAAACAGTTGGCTTCATTCCTGCTCATTCCTACCCCAAACCTTTGGGCTATGTCTCTAAATCATTCTGTTAAAATATCTGACCTGGACTCTTGGCTGACTGTTTATCTATTAAATTTCCATGGTACATATCCATTCTACATGGTACCATGTACATAAAGACATTTTCCTAAAAGCATATACTGAAAATTAAGCACATCATTTTACCATCACTCCCATTCTTTCTTACCTCATGAGTATCTTTATTCCTCTAGACAGATCCCTTCTAATCTCATCTGACCACCTATTTCTAATCTCTAGCCTCGAGTCTCTAGGGGATTATTTGTGAATACTAATCTAGTCATAGGAGTTTTGTGCTTAACAAATGGAATTGCGATGTCATCAGTGTTCATAAGCACCCACGCTCTAAAGCCATGCTTCATGAATTCCCATAATTCCCTTTTCTCATTGTAAGCCTTTGCATCTAAATTTTCCATGTTTGTATTAAGAGGGAATGACATCCAAAATTCAGAGAAAGTGTACAGTTTTCATTCACACCCAGGAGAATTTGTAAGGGTCGAGATAATAAATACTAATGGAAAAATTGCTTGGGACAAAGAACAGCATTGTTTAAAGATCAAAGGCCTCACTCACTATGACCCATATTTTGTTCTTAGCAAGTCCTCTGGCTGTTCTTGTCTCTGGAATGAGCCCATGTTATCTTTCTATGCTCTTAACTATTGATCCTCTTACTAAGATGTCTTACTTCCTTCTTCAGGACACAACTTACTTAAAATCCAACTTTATGTGAATTTTCTAGAATGATTCACTGGAATAAGGTAGAATATGTCTCCTTTCTTGCTTCCATGATAAACCACTCTTATAATGACACAATCATTCAAAACCATGTTGCTATTTGCACATCCACAACCCTCATCAGACCAAGTGTTCCAAGTGATAGAACTAAATCTACCATGTGTGTGACTGCAATAGCCAGAAAAGACCCACACTCAGAAGGATCATGATCCATATCCAAAGAAGAGAACCACAGGATAACTAACCTATGTCATAGATAATATATATATATATGTATATATGTATATATATATATATTTGGACTATAGCACTCAATATAGTGTGATGTCAGCCATCTTCATGAACTTGGATTTTTCTAATTGACAGATATACAAGGAAGAAATCTATAAAGCAAAATCAAGTATATTAATAAACTTAGTTATAACTAGTCATTATACAAGTTCATATGATAAAAATAAAATTATTGATTAATTCCATTATAAGGTAAAAATTTCCAAACACTGCAAAATAACCAGCTAAAATGATTTAATAAATTCCAAATCATTTGATGAGCAATATTCATCCATAAATATATAAATAAAACAGAAACAATGAGATTAAGCAGCTATGCTCTTATGGGGAAGTTGATGTAGCCTACTTGGTAGAGTGTTTGCCTAGTTAGTAGAACAAAGTTCAGGATTCACTCACCAGCATAACATGTTTGTTCCTGTAATCTCAGCAACTGAGAAGATGAGGCTATACATCTATAGCTACAAACTGAATTTAAGCTCAGCCTGAATTATATGAATTCCTACCTGGAAACCTAAGCCTTACTCCACTCCATCCCTACATACACAAAATGAAAAGAAAAAATAAACCATGCTCACATAAATTAAACTGAAAGTCATTGAGAACAAAATGATTTAGTAAACATAAAATTAATTCAAATTATATTTGTGTGTGTTATGCAAAATAAGTAACAGTGTTTATCAAGGAGGAGGTTGTTCGGATAATCATTGAGGTGAGGTTGTAGGAAAAGGGACCCTACATCTGTGGGAGCCAAGCAGAATTCAGCAGCAGCAGAGATTCTCACACTATTGCCCATAACTTCTGATAATTATGCTAACTCACAAGAAATGCTAATCATTTACTTTTGTTGACAGTAAGTGTGTTGACAGATCTAGAATCTGTCCTTCTGAGTCTATTTTTAGCTAGTGCACTTCCTCAGTATTCCCTGCTTAGTGTAAAATCAGCTTATTCAGACTACAGGGAATAGCAAGTCCAACTGTGTATTAGTTTCCTTTCAATGAAAGTGAAGCTTTCTCTAGGACACACTGGAAAGATCAAACACCAAGAGCAAACTTACCCTATGGAGTCTGCGAGAAGGCCTGGGTCTTTAATGGGTTTGGCTTTATTTCTCTCACAGTCATCTTTGTGGTAAAGGGCAATACATGCTTTTTAATATACATCGATATGTATAGTTTCATACATACATATAACTTAAGAAACAGCTTTCAGGGAGAAAACTCAGTGTGTAAAGTGCCTGGTACAGAAGAACGAGGACCTGAATTCACCTATATAAAAGCGAGGCACAGAGTTATTCATCTTTAATCCTTATAGCAGGAGGAGGAAACAAGGAGGTTCCTTGTTACTCACAGGCCAGGTAGCCTAGCTAATCAATGGACTCCAGCTTCAGTGAATGACAGTCTCAAACAGCAAATAGAGGAGGACACTGAATATACCCACCTGGCTTTACATGTACATGCACCCCTCTACACTCTACACAAATATACATGTACATATGCATACAACACATACACACACTTGCACACACACAAAAATGCTCAGACTTACACATATTCATGAATCAACCCAAACCTTTTTCACCCAATAATTCATGTGTTTGGCTTCTTTTTGGTAGTTATGTGATTCTGAATTTCTTTCTTTCTTTCTTTCTTTCTTTCTTTCTTTCTTTCTTTCTTTTTTTTTTTATGCCGAATGCCATTTATTGAAGGAGGGAGGAGGTCTTAAATACAGGCTTACAGCACAATGGGAGAACCCTGGAGGGCAGAAGTTTGCTACTGATGTTTTACAAACTTGCATCTAAGCTGTTAACGCCCAATATGCAGGATACACAAGTCAAGGAACTTCTCTTAAGCATTCAGGAGGGTGGAACCTGGCAGGGAATTAGCATAAGGATGATATCAAAGTCAAGGTCAAGGTCAGCAAGCAAGGCAACAGTTACCTAAAATGGGGGCCAGGGACCTACAGGTCCCACCTTTTACTAAAAAATGAGCTTCTGACTTAGGTTGCGTGGGACATCAACAGGTCACCTTACCTGTCATGGAGACACCTGCCCAGGCCACCCAGGCACTCTGTCTTAGGTTGGTGAGCGCCCCCCAGGCATTACCCATCTCTGAATACTCATTATCATACAGGCTCAATCGTGTGTGAGCTGCAGAGTTAACTGTTGCCAAAGATCTCAAAGTGGTGCTGGGCTTGCAATCTGTTTTTCAAAAAATAATCCATAAATGTTACTAGCAATAATACATCAAATTTCCAGATTCAGTTCTCTGTAACATGTCACCTTCAACTCTGTGTTTCTTTCTCAGATAACGGGTTCATTGTAGAAATAATGAGAAACTCCACATGGCAGTCACCTGAGGAAGGGATTTGGATCATAGTGATAGAAAGTGTATGATCTGAATGGATAGTACCAGAACAAGACAAAATATTAACTGATTAATCTGAAGATTAATTTCCCCCATGTCAGCTTATATCTTAATGTGGTGACTGGTGTAAATATCATACTTTTGTGAAGTACTCTTCTTTTAAGCCTTTCTTGTTCTCATTTTCATTCATGTAGAATTTTCTGATAGGATGCTTCAGTACAGTGTGATCTATATATTAGTAGCATTGCTTGAATCAATAAGAAATAAATTTAGAAATTCTGAATCCCAGTTATTTGAAGATGACAATTTAGACATTATTTTCTGTGTAAAACTATGTAAAGTTGTTTTCATAATTAAGAGAGGCACACAGAACTAAAGACATAATGAAAATAGGAAGCAGGGGCTGTAGTAATGGCTCAATGGCTAAAGGATTCACTGCTCTAGCAGAGAACCCAAGTTCAGTGGCCAACAACCGAGTCTAGTGTCTCATTACTACTTGTAATTCTAGCTCCTGGGAATCAGGTGACCTCTTCCAACTTCTGCAGGCACCTGCACTCATTTGCACACACAGGCACATACACACACACACACACACACACACACACACACACACACGTAAATGTTTAAAAAAAGAGAAAATGCTTTTGAAAATGAAAAGCTAAATAATATGGAAAAAGGACAGTGATTTGACTGTAAGTTATGCTAATAATGTGAATATCCACAGCCATGTAACATGTACCTAAAACAGAACATAATTCACACAGTTAAAAAGCAACCACACACTCTAGTTGCATATAATAATCTTTCACTCATTAAAAAATCAAAATTTATGTTGTGGTTATTGGAAGAGGAAGCGTTTTATGAAGCTGCTGAAGATGCCCTCAATATCAGATTCATTTCCTCAATTATGAACTGGAGTTAGTTGTAACACATGCTGTTAATGAGGCTTCACTTGTCTGAAGCCAAATTGCTTCTGTGGGAAAATATAGCACAAAAGATAGAGAATTGGTATGTACTGCTGCTCTGTATGTACCCAGGACAGAAGAGGCATTGTTGCAGCAGCAGACAATATCTGCAACATGAGGAATGGTTTCCATGATGTATGGTATCTCCACAACTGGAATATGTCTGCAAATCTGTTATATTGAAATATTCAGTACTCCTTGCTCTTGGTCACAGACATGATCAACTGGGCACATTGATCTTCTATGATGATGTAAAATTCAATCATTTAAGCTTTAATAACACAGGCTATCATGCCAGGGTTAGATATGGTAGTGAAATAAAATGTATTTACTACCCAGAGAGAACAATGATTACCTCATGAAGCTGGGGAATGTTGCCTTTTTATTCCACATGCTGAGCTTTCCAGATATAATGGTGAGAGTAATAATGATGAAGATGATAATAATAATGTGATGATCATGGCGATAATATTGGCAGAATCACTCACTATTCACTGAACACTTTTATTAAAATAAGTACTAGGATGAGCAATCACAAGAAAATTTCAGTCACCTTGGAATATATACATTTATTACAATAAAATTGCATAAATATGCACTTATACATATATAAGTATATTTTATTAAATATTGTAAGGTGCAAATACAGCTGATATTTTTTGAAAGAAAGACTGTAACAACACTGATCAAAAGGAAGATTTTCACTCTCTACACAGATGTTCAGTGTTTTACTCTAATGTTTTTTCCAGAGAAATTATCCAATAAAACTAAATAAATAAATATTTCCTAAGAAGGAAAGAACAAGCCGGGCGTTGGTGGCACACGCCTTTAATCCCAGCACTCGGGAGGCAGAAGCAGGCGGATCTCTGTGAGTTCGAGGCCAGCCTGGGCTACCAAGTGAGTTCCAGGACAGGCGCAAAGCTACACAGAGAAACCCTGTCTCGAAAAACCAAAAAAAAAAAAAAAAAAAAAAAGAAGGAAAGAACAAGCCTCTATTTACTAATGTCAAAACTATTCTGAGGAAAATTCTTGACAATACATTTTTAAAGTTATTAGAGTTATGGCCAGTAATATTGCTCATCCAGTTAAGGATGCATGTCATCAAGTCTGAAGACCTAAGATCATTCTAAGGACCTACATGGAAAAGAAGAGGCCCAATTCCAACATGCTGGTCTCGGATCCCCACAAGGTCACTGTGACATAACAGACACATACAAAAATGCACACAATAAATAAAAATATAATACAAAATTTTAAAATATATGGTATTTTAAATTTTTTGAATGATTAAAAACGTTAAGGTCAATATCATGTTCTGTTGTTTTTCTATACATCAACCATGAACCAGCTATGAATTAAATTGAGAAAAAACAAAAAAATGTATAATACAATCACTATTAAATTAAATAGTAGAAGCTCAGGTATTGGACACAAAATATATTGTTATTATTATTAAAAGAAAATCTAAATTAAGTAATTATCATGTTCATAAATCAAAATATCTAATTTTGTTAATACAGTACAGAAGAAATGGCATTCATCACCTGTAAAGATAATGTAGGATTACTGATCATGATGAACAATACCCAAAATGTGATACCAACTGAATAAATAAGCAAATTATATATGCAAACTTCATAAAAGCTATAGTTTCAACACAAGTTATTGACTTACATTAAAGAAGGAGCAGGTAGGTGCGGCGTTGATGGTATAGTGGTGAGCATAGCTGCCTTCCAAGAAGGAGCAGGTTTCTTAACCAAATTTTAGGAATTAAAATTTATCTATGTATGTAAGAGAAAATACTCTTTGAGATATAAAATAAACATTAGTAAAATAATGTATAACTCATATTACTTAAGAAGACACGTCACAGATAATCTTAATACAGCTAGAAAATATTTAGAAAAACTTGATACATATAAAGTTATAGACCACGAACAGAAATAAAAGTTTCTTGAACTTTACAGACATAAAAGGCATTTAGAAAAAAAAAATCAGTAACAATTTCACCATACTTAGATGAATATGCTCCTTCTTCTCCATAGTGGAGATTTTCACCAGCCCCATAAGACCATATCAAGAAAGAATGTGAGGCTGGGTGTCAGTGGTGCACTCCTTTAGTCCCAGCACTCGGGAGGCAGAGGCAGGCGGATCTCTGTGAGTTCGAGGCCAGCCTGGTCTACAGAGCAAGATCTAGGACAGGCACCAAAACTACACAGAGAAACCCTGTCTTGAAAAACCAAAAAAAAAAAAAAAAAAAGAAAGAAAGAAAAGAAAGAAAGAAAGGTAAGAAAAGAAGAAGAGAAAGAATGTGAGGACTGGTCGGTGGGGAGGAGCTATGAAACTCGGTCTTCTGAGCATGACAGAGCCGTCACATTCATGAAATCACAAAACTGTAGTTACTGCACATGATCAAGCCAGATAAAGTTATGGCACAGATAGTGCTGATCCACCCTTGCTGCTGCTACATAGAGGAGCTTTTGGTATTTAATATCTGCTGGGAAAGGGAGAATCATTCATTTTTGGGTGTGGCCCTTGGTAATTTGTCTGTGCTACAAAACATGACCCCATGTCCATTAGTGAAACGATTAGATTCTAAAGTTTTTGATGGATTATCAAAAGAAAAAATTTGAAGGCCTATAGTTGGGAGGAGATGTAGTGAGGGAGGAGATTTGGTGAGAATCGAATAAAGAGACTGAAGAGTAGCAAGAGAGTGAAAAGTGAATATGAACATATTTCATTGTACACGTATATGAAAATCTCAAAGAGTAAAGAAAAATATTAAAAAACTCAAAAGTTTTCTTTATTCGCAGAAGATAGAGTATCTCTATAGAAAATCTGAAGAAATTTATGAAAATATTACTAGAAATAATAGGTGAGTTTAACAGATATGCAAATTTTCTGCACTGTAGAAAATGAGTTAATGGCTGACAATGATTATATCATAATGTAATTATAAATATTACAATGGTCATCTTAATAATATCTGTTACAAATGAAAGGTAGGTGTTGTAGATTCTCAGAAAGGAAGCTAACACAGAAACACTATTCAGATGAGATTTGTAAGGAGATTTACAGTGTTGTTGACTCTTCAGGTCTGAAGGACAGTAATGAGAAGAAATACACATCACAGATATTATGACAGGGCTCCTGAAATGAAAATATGCTTAAGTCCCAGAGTATGAAGGGAGTTACTGAAATACGGCCATAGGCAGCCATGATTAGACACTAAAGGGGAAGAGGAAGAGTCAGAACCTTCACTTCCAAGGAACTATAGGAGTTTGGATATTTCTCATTATAAGGATCTATCTTTTTTTGAGGGGGGCTAAAATATATGTCACATGACCTAGAATACATGGATAGAATCATAAGGCAAGAAGGTACAAGATTATAAGACAGAAGTAAAATTATCATTAGATTTTTTGAGTGGTAGCAGATGCAAGGTAAAGGGAGATTGCAATGCCACAACATACTTTGCTTATCACCTCCAGGGAGACTGCAGAAGAAAATGGCTTGGTTTGGGGAAAGGTGGCAAACAGCTAGAGGGTCTGTGATCTAACAGGACTCTTTCTGTGAAAGACAAATCAAGAGTCCCATCTAAGTAGAAAAGCAATAAATGCACGTGAGGAACCAGATAGACCCAAGAACTTCTAAGATACCTGAATGGAAGACCAACAGGAACATTAGTTGTGTCCTTATCCAGGAATGAACTTGGCAAGGTGCATCTGATGCTGACGACAGCACCTCATGGGAGTCAAGGGGACCAGACTCTTCCCTCAAGATGTTGTTATCAGTTCTTAAGCAGCTGTGTCTGAGTTATCCTGTGTTCTTTTTGCAAACATTTTCTGACTTAATTTCTGCTGATTTTGGCTATTCCCCTGCCCTACAAATAATATACATGATGTCATAAGTCTCAATAAAATTGCTTGGCATAAATCATTAGATTATGCAAGGCATCCTGGTCCCAACTATTGTTTCTGTCTTTTTTATTTCTAATCTTTCAATCCCTGCTGTGGGATGTTCTGTATGTTAAATGTGTTGCTCTGATTGGTTAATAAATAGAACACTGATTGGCCAGTAGCCAGACAGAAAGTATAGGCGGAACAAGGAGGGAGGAGAATTCTGGGAAGTGGAAGGCTGAGACAGAGAGACGCTGCCAGCCGCTGCCAGCCGCTGCCATTACAAGTGAGATATAAGGTGCTGGTAAGCCACAAGCCACATGGCAACTTATAGATTAATACAAATGGGTTAATTTTATATTTTTGGTTGTGAGACTAGCCTTTAAAGGCTGAGCTATCAGAGAGGGAGAACAAGGAATAGGAGACCATGGTAAATGAAGACCACATGAGAATAGGAAGAAGCAGGGTGCTAGAGAGGTCCACAGAAATCCACAAGGATACCTCCACAATAGACTACTGGCAATGGTCGAGAGACAGCCCGAACTGACCTACTCTGGTAATAGGATGGCCGAACATCCTAATTGTCATGCTAGAAACCCCATCCAATAACTGAGGGATCTGGATGCAAAGATCCACGGCCAGGCTCCGGGTGGAGCTCCAGGAGTCCAATTAGCAAGAAAGAGGAGGGTTTATATGAGCGAGAATTGTTGAGACCAAGGTTGGATAAAGCACAGGGACAAATAACCAAACGAATGGAAACACATGAACTATGAACCAATGGCTGAGGGGCCCCCAACTGGATCAGGCCCTCTGAATAGGTGAGACAGTTGATTGGCTTGATCTGTTTGGGAGGCATCCAGGCAGTGGGACTGGGTCCTGTGCTCAGTGCATGAATTGGCTGTTTGAATCCTGGGGCTTATACAGGGACACTTGGCTCAGCCTGGGAGGAGGGGACTGGACCTGCTTGGACTGAGTCTACCAGGTTGATCTCCATCCCCGGGGGAGTCTTTGCCCTGGAGGAGATAGGAATGGGGGGTGGGCTGGGAGGAAGGGGAAGGGGGCGGGGGGGGGGAGAACAAGGGAATCCGCAGTTGATATGTAGAATTAAATAATATTGTAAAATAAAATTTAAAAAAAGAGGTTAAAAATGGGTTAATTTAAGATATAAGAACAGTTAACAAAAAGCCTGCCATGTCCATACAATTTATAAGTAATATAAGTCTCTGTGTGTTTACTTGGTTGGGTCTGAGCAGCTGTGGGAATGGTGGGTGAGAGAGATTTGTCCTGACTGTGGGCCAGGCAGGACTGGAGAAAACTCCAGCTACAAATCCTCCCACTGAACATCTCAGAGTTTGAGACCATTATTCCCATAGGTTCCAGTCAAATAAATTTCAGCCAGTGTTCAGTTAAAAAAAATGTAAAAACCTAATAACAATTATGTTTTGAATCTGAAAATCCCTGAAAAGCTCATGTTAAGGGCTCAGCTTCCATCTGATGAGCTATTGACAAGTGATCAACTCATTGATGGTTTCATCATTTGTTTACAATACAGGTAAATGGGAGAAACAATGAAGAGGGGATTAACTGTGAGAGATCAGTAATGTGACGTACTCTAGAAAGGTACAGCCAGTCTCTGGCAGGTAAGAAGACAGAAGGCAGAACTTCCTATCTCTGGCTCTGCCCCCTGGCTACCAGGATGTGAGCAGTCTTCTCTGCCACATACTCCTGCATTCTGCCTCAACACAGGCTCACAGCAATGGAACAAGCAGACCATAAACTGAGACCCTCAGGTGCCATCTTGAGGAGCATCTACTGCTTTTGAGATAGAGTATTTCACTAAACGTGGAGGTCACCAAGTCAAGTAGACTGGTCAGTCAGTAGCCTCAGATATCTTACCTTCTCTGCCTCCCTGGTGCTGAGATTATAGACCTGCACCACCACTCCCAGGACTTGTACTTGGGTTGCAGGGATTTAACTCAAGTCTGTATGCTCACAAGCACTTTACTGAGATACTTCCCTAGCCACAAACTTTCCACAGTTGTTTTCTCAGTATTTGGTCACAGTGACTAAAAGCTGACTAAGAAAAGTTACTTAAAAGAGAAATGCATGAGTCTCCTAAAAGAAAACTCCTAAAAATCACCTCATATGAAATAGGTAACGTGAAGCATTTGATCTATTAAAATCATTTTTACTAGTAATGAGAACTTTACTGAAAGAAATGTAAGACTGAGTCAATTTATTAGAGAAGAAATGAAGCAGAAAGAAAACTGTCCATAGGAAAACAATCTAAGCACTGGGCACAGTGGCTCATGCCTGCTGTCTCTACACCGAGGAATCAGTGGCAGGGAGATTGAGAGTTTAAAGAGAGAATGAGCTAAACAGAAGGACACTGTTTCAAAAAAAATTAAATTAATTGGGGGCATGAGTGATTGCCCCAAAGTGATTGCAACAATTTAATGGGGAACTGAGTTTGGATTCTATGAAAAAAGCCATGTTCAGTGGTATATATCTGTAACTATAGTTCTGTGAAGGAGGAGAGACAAAGAAGATCCATGGAGCACCCTGTACAGCAAGCCTTGCTGAATCAAAGTGAGCTCCAGCTCATGTGACAGACTCTCTCTCAAAACCTAAGGAGAAGGTTTACTGAAGAAGACATCTAATGATGATTTCTAGCCTTCACATGTACATGAACACAGATGGAAGCCCACCTGCATGCACATACATGAACAAGTACATACATAGATACCACACACATACAAAAACAAAACGTAAGTAAAATATAAATTAATTAAAATAGAAATTTTGAGAATTGTAACTTGCAAAAAGATGAGCAAAATTAACCAAGTCCAAATACGGCTAAGAAGTAAAACTGAGAACATTTATATTAAAAAAACTGGATAAATGAAACAGAAGACATTGCATTTGATGCCACAGAAAGAAAAAAAAGCCACAGGAGCTTAGTGTGAAGACAGGTGAATAAGATGCTTATCTTAGAAGAAAGAAGTAATTTCCTAGAAGCATAAAGCCTACTTAGAAAAACTAAATGTCTGAACAGACCCCTAAATTGTGTAGAAACCAAATCAACCTTCAACACCTACAATAATCTACTGCCAAAGGAAACATTTGGCTCAAAAAGCTTGATTTGGAAAATGTAGAAAGTAAAAAATTGATGGTATTGGCTGAGATGACTCAAAGTTTAATAGGGCTTGCTTCTCTTGAGTTGGTCCAGAGTTCAGTTCCCAGCACCCACATAGTGGATTGTAGGCTTGTAACTGTCTATAATTCCAGTTCTGGGATATCTGCATCCTACCTACTCTTGGCTTCCCCAGGAAATGCACACATGTTGGTGTACCTGTATTTATGCAGACAAAATGGTCACACACAAAAAAATAAATAAGTACAAATATAAATATATAAATATATATATATACAAATACAACTAGTGGAAACACATGAACTGTGGACCAACAGCTGTGGAGCCCCCATGGTACTGGACTAGGCCCTCTGCATAGGTAAGAGAGTTATTTAGTTTGAACTGTTTAGGGGGCCCCCAGGCAGTGGGATCAGGATCTGTTCCTGGTGCATGAACTGGCTTTTTGGAGCCCAGTGCCTATGGTGGGACACTTTGTGCAGCCTTGGTGCAGGGAGGAGGGGCTTGGACCTGCCTCAACTGAATGTGCCAGGCTCTGCTGACTCCACATGGGAGACCTTGCCTTGGAGGAGGTGGGAATGGGGAGTGGGCTGGAGGGGGAGTGTTGGAGGAGGGAGGAGAGGGGATCTGTGGTTTGTATGTAAAATGAACAGAAAATTTCTTAATAATAAAAAATTCTTAATAATAAAAAAATGAAATGAGAACTGATTCAAATACTTGGAAAATTCCCAAAAATTTAGAGAAAACACTGCCAAGCTCACATAATGAGGCCTGCAGTACCCAGGTACAAATGGCATATAAGATACAAGTAAAAACATGAGTTAAAACTGTATAAATACAAAAGTAAAACTAAGGAAAAGAACAAAGTGAAAAAAATCCACAAATTAAAACTATCAGCCAGCAAGGTCAATGGTATTTGTTTATCAGACACAAAGGTGACTGTGGTGGTTTGAATGAGAATGAATCCCATCAGCTCATATAATTGCATGCTTGGACCCGAGTAACTGGGCTTGTTTTAGAAGGATTAAAAGGTGTGGCCTTGTTAGAGGAGGTGTGGCCTCACTGAAGGAAGTGTGTTTTTGGAGGTGGACTTTGAAATTTCACAGGCTCAAGCCTTGCCCAGTCTTAATCTTTTTTGCCTGCGGCCTTGAGGATCAGGATATAGTTCTCAGCTACTGCTACAGCACCATGCCACCTGCCTGCCACCATGCTCACTACCTTGATGGTAGGAAAGAATCCCCCGAAACTATAAGGAAGCTCCCAATTAAATGCTTGACTTTATAGGTTGCCTTTTTCATGTTGTATCCTGACAGCAATAGAAGAGTAACCAAAACACTGACCCAAGATATGAAAGTGCTTGATAGACCATATGAGCAGAAAAAATGGTCTAAATCTCATGATGATCTAAATAGATTTAGAAAGTGTTTGTACCAAATAGACACCTTCATGACAGTGAGGGAGGCCCTTAAACTACAATTTCAGTAAAAGTACTTTGATGTATTGATGTAACAAAGGCCATATAAGAAATCTCTATGGATATCATGTTATGCCACAATGTAAATCTGAAAATGTTCTCTTCGAGATCAAGAATAAGTCCAAGATGACTGTGCTCACCAATTCTGCTCAAGAGAACACTGAGATTCCCAGGTGAAAAGTGTTGAAGGGAGAAATGAGAAGCATCCTAGTCAGAAAGGAAGAGTCCAATATGTGTTTGCAGATGACACAGTCTTACAGATCGGAATCCAGAAGGAGTCTGT
The DNA here is from genome assembly GCA_902168325.1 of Peromyscus nudipes. Taxonomy (NCBI): domain Eukaryota; kingdom Metazoa; phylum Chordata; class Mammalia; order Rodentia; family Cricetidae; genus Peromyscus; species Peromyscus nudipes. The sequence goes on along the minus strand of CABHPH010001321.1, from coordinate 39,758 downwards.
TACAAACAAAATAACTGAGCAAAATAAAATGAAACATTCTATAATCACAGTGCTGGTGAGGCAGAGGCAGGGGAATTATGAGTTTGAAGTAAGCTTGGTCTTCAAGGACAGGTCTTTACCTCAGAAGAAGTGCTATGGATGCATCTCAGTTTTAAAGTGGTTGCCTCACATCAACAATGTCCTGGGTATGAGTCATGGCCAGGAAGGAAGGGAGGGAGGGAGGGAGGGAGGGGCCAGAGGGAGGGAGGGGAGGGAGGGAGCTGTTAAAACTTTGTAAGTAAATTAGAGTAAAGGGATTCAAAGTTAAAAGATACAAAGGATATGTAAAACACATAAAACCTTTTCCTACACATTAAAATGAACTATAACACCCCAGGAAATAAAATGCTTAGAAGTAAAATTCACTAAGGAAATAAAAGGTTTGTTTACTGAAAAACACAACACAATGAGGAAATAAAATTAGTATCACAACTTAAAGAGAGGCTGGTGCTCACTGATTTGAAGACTTGAATTAGTGAAATATTGTTTTTATTTCAAATATTTAATTCCTTATCAAAATCCTAATGCTAGGTGTAAGAAAAACAATATAATTCATAAGAAAACAAAAAATAAGAATGACCAGAAAAAAAATCTACAGAAAGTCAAATAAAGCCAGGAGCTTTCTACTTGATTTTATAATATCTTAAAAACTATGGGCCCTCAAGGTGGCAAAGCAGGTAAAGAAGCTTGCTTCTAAGACTGAGAACCTGAGGTCAATTCCTGGGAACCACATGGTGGAAAGGAAGAACCAACTCCCCCATGTTGTCCTCTCAGTCCCACATATATACCATGACAGTCATGTGGGCATACACACACATATTTACACACTAAATTAATACATATAATGAAAAATCATGAATAATACAAACACTTGGTGCCTGCATAAAGACAGAAACATAAACAAATAAAACAACATAGGGAGGTTGGAAGTGTGGTGATATTTTATTTGTATGTTAATAAATAAAGCTTGCCTGGAGATCAGGGGGAAAAGGCTAGCCATTTTAAGTAAACAAGAAGTCAGGTAACATTCGCCCTTAATCCCTTAGCAGGCATGATCTCTATGTGTTCAAGGTCACACTAGGAAACAGAGCCAAGCATGGTGACACACACCTTTAATCCCAGTACTAACCATAAAAGCCTGGAGGTCTGTAAAGACAGACAGAAAGTGACAGAGCTGTGTAGGAAGAGGAAGTGAGGTAACTGGGCTAAGATAGCCAATGAGAGGGAAGAACAGCAAGGCAATAAAGGCATGGGTAGACAGGAAGTAACTTGCATTTGGTAGCTGCAGAGTTAGTGAGATAAGGTTGGCTGGTGGCTCTCCCTGTTTCCCTGATCTAAGTCTTTTACCCCTTTATTTTGCTCTGTATCTTATTTAATAAGACCACTTAGAAATTCGTCTACACTGGAAATGCATAGATAGACACATTACCAGCTGACATCTCATGAAGGAGCCAAGTTCACAAAAGCAAAGTTGACATCTTCAACAAATGGGCCATGGAGAATCAGATAGTCACAGTGGGAAAAAAAAAAAGGACCGAGGAGGTGGGTTGTTGGAAAAATTGTTGTTGTGAAAAAATAATAATCTTATGTTTGAAAAAAAAAAAAAAAAAAAAAAAAAAAAAAAAGGAAAAACAAAACGAACAAAAAACAAAAGCAAGGTGTGTTGGTTCCTGTTTATAACTCCACTCCAGCAGTATGGGTGTGGGGGGACACATGGGGCAAGGCAGAGCAGATGGGTCCTCAGGACTTCCTGTCTAGCCAGTTAAGACAACAGTGAGCTCAAAGTTTTGTGAGAGACCTTGTCTCAAAACATAAGGTAAAAAAGTGACTGAGGAAAATATTGAATGTCATCCTCTGGCTTCACCATGCCCCTTCACAGACAAATGAACAATGCATATGCATATACATATGCATACAAACACACACAATCAAAGTAAATAAATAAAATGAATTAATAATGAATAAATAATATTAACTAATAAATAATAAAAATTAATATAATTTAAAATTAAAATAAACAGATATAAATTCAAATTTCAGCCAAGATTCCGACTTTTCCCTGAAACTTTTATATTAGGTGGAGAACTCCTCTAGGCATACATGAAGAGCCACATGACTCCTTTATTGTAATGGCTTTTTGGTCTGCCTTCCCCAGTTCACTGTGAATTGTCCAAGGACTTCCAAATCTCTATATTCTTCCAAGCAGCACTCACTAAAAGTCTATGGCTAAGCTAGTGTGTGAAGGAATGATGAATGAAGGCTGTTGTTAGCTTGGGTAGTTTTAATAAACATCATGGAAAGAATAATACATCATCTGTGCTTGATTCATAGATCATATACTTTGTCAAAGAAGACTATTCCAGACAGGTCTGGTGCCCACATGACAAAGCTAACCAACAAAATATCTTACTTGCAAAAACAACAACTCAATTTAACATCAATTTCTCTTTAGATTAATATTTGTATTTATTATTTGAAATTCCATACATTAAACAAAGTTTCTAGATCATATACACACTTACCACCATCGTCAAATTCCTCAGAATCCCTCAACACATGTGTGTTCCAACTTTATGTTATTTTGTCATAACCCACTTGAGTTCAGTTAGTGTTGTCCATATGTAAATGCTACATGGGAAACCAACTAGTGGCCGTTCTCCGCCCCACCAAAGAGCAGCAAGTCTTCCTTCCTCAGCAGTCATCAACTGCCAACAGCTCCTCAGATGGGCCACAGGGGCCTCAAGTAACAAGCGCAGGGAAAACTTGGGGAAAGTTCAATCCATACACATTGTGGGTGGGAGCATAAAGCAGAGTAGCCACTTTGGAAATCAGTCTGGGGGATTCTGAAAAACTAAAACAGAGCTCCATATGACCCACTACCTCTTCTGGGCTCTGTCTTACTGCAGAGGTAGGAACTCATTGCTACTCTGTTCACAGTGGGGAGAAAACTCGATTCATATGCATTTCTAACAGGGTGCCTGCTCTTTTTTCCCACCAATTGCTTTGTTATGCTGCCACCATGCCCCCCCCATCATGTATTACTAGATAACACAATGATCTATGACTCCCAGCTACGATGTTCGACTGTGTAATTGCAAATATTGGAAAAGAAATGAAGTCCTGAATAAAGCTCTATATTTATTTAAATGTCCCTGTTTGTTTTATTCCAGAGACTGTGCTGTCAAAAGGCACATACACAGTGTTCCTTCATTTCCTCTGCTGAAGCCTAGTAAGCTCAGTTTCTATACTGACTTGATAATGTATCAATTTCCCCATTCGACTTCAATAGGTGAATTCGTCTTATTCCTTTTTATCTATTTAGTTATACAGTCTAAAATAGCCTTATATCAAGCTACTTCTATATCAGAGACAAACTCAGAAGTATCAACTGTACTTCAGAGGATAAGTGTCAAAGATCTGGTTACACAGAATTCAGTTTATGTTGCATTTACTCCCAGTTTATTTTCCTGTTTATTTGGGTTTGTCTTACAGGACCCACATGCAGAATTAGCTGTGGAAAACTAAAAGTATACAATTAAGTGATTAGAAGTGAGCGGGAACAACTGTGAGGACAGTTATGGTCTGGTATCGGATCCGAAGCAAACACTGACCACTTGTGACTTGGGAAATTGCTCAGTAGGCAAAACATGAAGACCTGGGTTTGAATCTCCAGCATGTGCACACAACCCTGGATGTGGGGCTCTATGGCCACGTGGCCTCTAAAACCTGCAATGGATCCTGGGGCCTCACTGTCCAGCTCTCTCAGCCGAAAAGGTGTTTCCACTCAGCAAGGGACTTTGCCTCAAAGGAATAAAGTACTGCAATAAAAGAAGACCCTTGACATTCTCCGCTGGACTACACAAACACATGCACAAGTGGGCACAGCCTCACACTCGAATGCACCACACACCCACATCCACCAACATGCATATAAAACACAACCACACAGACACACAGACACAGAAGGAAGAGCTAAATGACTGTAGGATGATCTGTTATCATCACCCAACATGAGGTAGATACTGAGTATTACCCAGGGTCGACTAAGCAGGAAGTTAGGTTGGGTTTTGTTTTAACTTTTGCTTTATCCTAATTTAATTACAAACCTATTTTTCATGATTTCATACTAAACAATGTATCCAAATCGACAGACTTTCGTGTTCTCCAGGATGCAAACTTCTGGGCCTGTCTGAGACTGAAACTTTAGCCTGGATGAGTTGAAGTGGGAAGACCCTCTGTAAATATGGTTAGTGCCATTCAATGTGCTGCGGTCTAGGGCTGAATAAGGAAAAGAAAGGAAACCAGTATCAGCATTCATCTCTCTCTGCTGGCAGAGTGGAGATACAATGTGACCGGGGGCCTCAAGCTCCTGCTGCTCGGCCTCACTCACAATCACTTTCAGTGTTATATTGTAGACTATTTTCAAACACATACACATTAAATAAGTTATTCACATATACTTATGCACATGCCGGGCGGTGGTGGCGCACGCCTTTAATCCCAGCACTCGGGAGGCAGAGCCAGGAGGATCTCTGCGAGTTCGAGGCCAGCCTGGGCTACAGAGTGAGTTCCAGGAAAGGCGCAAAGCTACACAGAGAAACCCTGTCTCGAAAAACAAAAACAAAAACAAAAAATACTTATGCACATGTCCACATATGCATTTATACATATGCACATCATGTATACATATGTACACATGTAATTTGTGTTCTGATAGCCACACATGCATCATTAGGGCACATGTGTATACATATGTACCTCTGTGAGTGAACATATAAATAAATTAATTAATAAACGCAATCTTAAGTGTTACATAGTGTTTATTACAAATATGAATTGAGTAGCTGTGTGTTTGTGCTTGGGATGGAGTAGAAATGCACCATCTCCAAGGCTTTGACCTGGGAAGCTGCTGGTGACTGGAGCAGACAGTGATACAGACATAACAAACAGAAACCAGAACAGCAGAGGGCCAGAAGAAGGAGTTGGAACAGTAAACATAGACACCAAAGGCTGTGAGAATGACGTCATGGATTTACCTCACTACTGGAGATGTGCACTCTTCTCGGGGTTAGCATCTTTATGATATGAGATTCATTCATATTCCTCACCTTTATGAGGGATGGAAATTAGTATCTTTGATCTTCTCTATAGTTTATATTTTCCTTTCTTTGCCTATATCTATATTTCTGGAAAAGAAATCAACTGAATTAAAAGGATAAAGCCACCCCTAAACCTATCTATTCCTTAGGAAAATATAGTAGACCCAGCAGAGAGGGCATGCAAGTCTAAGCCATTGGTCTGAGTTTAGTTTTATCCACTGATACATAAGGGTTGGTCCTGTGGTGTTTCATCTCGATTGTCACCTTGATGGCTTTTACAATCACCATGGAAACACACTTTTAGGTGTATCGATGAGCATTCTCCCAGATAGACTTATGTGAACAGCAAATACCCTCTTTATTTTTCTATTAATTTTTTTCCTTTATTTTACATACTGACCACTGTTTCCCCTCCCTCCTCTCCTGTTCCCTCCCCCATCTCCCATCTACCTCCTTCCCCATTCATTCACTCCTCCTCCATCTCTAGTCTCCATTCAGAAAGGGGCAGGCCTCCTATGGGCTTGAACATAGCATGGCACATCAAGTTGAGGTAGGAGCACACTCCCCGCCCGCCCTGTGTAAAGGCTGGCCAAGGTAATCCAGCATGGAGAATATGTTCCCAAAAGCCAGCTAAGTGCCAGGGAAAATACTCTCTTTAAATGTGGATGCACCATACCATGGGCTACAGTCCCAGAATTAATAATAAGGGAGAAAGCAAGAAGAGCATGGTCTTTTTCTGCTTCCTGGCTACAGAGTAATGTAACTGGCTGCTTCACACTCCTGCTACCAGGCTTTCCTCGCCATGAGGACTGGCCCCATGGAACTGTGAGGCTGAATAAACCACTCTTTCTTTAAGTCAATTATTTATTTTGTCATAGGCACAAAATGGCTAATACAGAGCCCTTTGGTATTCTTAGCTACATGATGAAGCCTATCATACCTACATTTTATTGTTGCTATGGAGAAATAATAGAGGACTTAATGGTGAGAAAGCACATGGCAATTAATTAAGGAGTGGTCACTAGGAACAATTTTTAAATAAGTGTTTTTAATTGAATGTAATTTTAATTCATGCTATAAAGACAAAAACAGGCAATCAACCAAAACACTTGAAATAAAAATATTTGTAATTATTGAAAAGATGTTGCTCTTGCTCTAAATAAATGGGTGGATGTCCTGGCTTTTCACTGTTATTCCTCTGCAAGCCTGGAAAGCTGTTCGTACACTGAGCAGCGGGACCTGGTACTTTTGAGAGAAATAGTCCCCAGGAATTGAAGCCGGTCTTGGCACAGCTACCTGCAACTGGGGTTCCCGGGTGTCTCTCACCTTCAGAGATCCTCCCTTCACCGGCCACCCCTTCTAACACTTTGCAATCTTTTCCATGCCTCCATGACAGTTAAACCTGCATTTGCTCCAGCTCACAGCTTCCATTCTGCATATGCTTTCTGTCAAGATTGTTGAGATTTCCTTTCGGGTCACCTTTTGCTCCTAATTATGGCCCGCTGCAAGCTAATTACCCTCTGCAGGTGTCCCAGGGGGTCAGAGTGCCTGCAGCCAGGGCAGCAGCAGCATTGTATCTGGGCATAAATGATAAGCAGTGCATTGATTCACCAGGCCCACTTCCCACGGAGCAATTTCCTCACCAGCTCCTTGTAGCAGAGATAACAGAAGTAATCAAGTGCACAGTATTCAACACCACGCAAGACTGAAATGTTCACATTGTTTTAACTCGGTTACAGTGCAGAGGATCTAACAAGACTAAACTGGAAGTATATGAGAAAAATCATGAATGAATGTATGAATATATGGAAATGAATTTAGTCTTGTAGAAAATTCAAGTAATTTATAATATAAAGGGGTTGATGGGGGTGCTAACCATCTTTCAAGAAAATGATTGGATCCTGACGTCCTAGGCAGAAAGTGGATAGAAAGGATAGAAAGAGGAAAACGATGGGCATGATGGACTTGAGCCTTCAAGCCTCGTGTGTGTGTGTGTGTGTGTGTGTGTGTGTGGTCTGAAAACAGGTTTCCTGTATCTTAGGCTGGCCTTGAATTTGCTATGTGACAATGAGCTTCTGATTGATCTTCCTGCCTCTACCTCACACATGTCCCACCACACTCAGTTTGTAGGATCCTGGGTATAAAATCCAGGGCCTCGTGCACACTCACTGACACCGTCAACTGAGCAACATCCCCACTCTCCAGACTTCACATCCTATTGCAGGAATAAAAGGACGATTATATTTATAAGCTTTTGTCTAGCAACTTCCTTTGCATGTTATATTTTTTATAATTAATGGCTTTCTCTTTGTGCGCACATGTGTTTGTGTGTATATGCATATGTATGGGATGTAATTTCCTCGATGATTTTGATTTCTCCCATCCCTTTGCTTCACTGAGATCAGGTCATATAATATTGTATCTTTGATTAGGACCTCTTTATTAAAATACTTAAATTATTATGTAGCTCTGACAAAGAGCAGAAAACTTTTCTCTCCACTTGGGATGGTTAATCTGGATTTTGGGACACTTCTTGAAAAGTTTAACTAAGAGCGAGAATCCCTCCCCAGAATGGCCAGCAGCACCTCACAGTGGTGGCCCAGAAAACAGAGAGGTCTGAGGAAGAAGCGCAGCTTTCCTGGCAGCCTTAACTTCTGCCAGGGAGTGTGTTTACCCTATCATCGTTGCAGCTGCCCTTGCCATCCTTGCCCTTCACTGACCTCAGAATCCAGCTTTCTGGTGTCCCAGGATGGGCTGAACTCTAGCAGCTCCCTGGAAACTCTTCAGGCCTTCCGAGGTAGATTGATACACTGATGCATCTAGTGGTATGCACCAAGCAGCTACTGGGTCTCAGCTTCTCTATAGTGCAGATGACATTTTTGGACTACCAAGACTATTTTGTAAGCCAAGCTACCCAGTCCTCTTTCACAATACATACCCAGGGCCAGCTAGATGGCTCAGGAGATAAACACCCTTGCTCACAAGCCTAGTGGTCCAAGACTATGTTCTCTGGTTCCCACATTTGGGGGGAGAGAACTAACTCCCGAAAATCATCCTCTCACTTTCATACAATATGTGTGTGTGTGTATGTGTGTGTGTGTGAGACTGTGTGTGTGTGTGTGTGTGTGTGTGAGACTGTGTGTGTGTGTGTGTGTGTGTGTGTATAAAACACATATTCATTATGTTAGTTCTGTTTCACTAGAGTTCGGTCTAATACACCACAGAATAGCAGGTCAGTATCAAAATGACAAAACAATTAGACTGGAGAGTATTTGTGGGCCTAAATGCCAAAGAATACAAGTCTAACTACCTTTCTCTTTCAGAAAAGATTGTGGCCACTTTCTCTTCAGGGCTCATATTTACAACAAGGCTCGCTAAACTCCCAGTGTCCTCAGTTTTCACCTTGTCTTCCCCTCTGTATAGGAGGCAGGGCTTCCCGGGTGATGTAAATGGCTTGTTCCAGCCCCACAGGGTATGTGCAGATAAGCTGCCTCTCTGTTGCTCCTTGATCTCCTGAGGCAAGAGTGCTAACCCTCTCTATTAAATCCCAACAAATAATGATGATATACTTTCTTGTTTCACTGGTACATGTGGATCCAGAGTCAGCTTTATTTGGTAGGCCATTTAGTGAGCTTTTCATATGCAAGAATATAATCATTTCTGTTGTACCAGAAAAGCCAGTACTGCAGAATCAACTTTTAATTTGCCATACACATGACCAGTCTCTAGATGCATCAGGGTAGTTAGACTCTCAATGAGCAACTCTCCCAAGCAATGATTTTATTATAGAATGTTTATAAAAGGATTATTTTTCTCTCTGATTCTTTCTCACCCCATATATATATATATATATATATATGTGTGTGTGTGTGTGTGTGTGTGTGTATACATATGCACATATAAATATACATGGATATAAACGATTGTGTGTATGTGTGAATGTGTGTGCACTTAAAAGCAACAACTCAGTCTGACAGGAACTTCAGATAAGGATGCTCCTATGAAAAGATACTGTTTACTGATTCCATAGTCATCCTAATATGGGTATATTCATTCTACAACAGGGCACAGTGATAAAATCATCTGATAGGGGCAAGAAAGATGCCCCAGTACTTAAGAGCACTTGCTGCTTTGCTGAGGACCAGAGTTCAATTCCCAGCACCCACATCATGGCTCACAACTGAGTATAACTCCAGTTCTGGTGGGATCTGACACTCTTTTCTTTCCCCCTCACAGATTGCACACAGACACATGGTGTTCATACAGGCACAGAGAAGAAGTACTCATACATATAAAATAACAAAAATAAGACTTGAATTCACCTAATGCCATAGTCTCAGAACATGTCTGTAGCTATATACGTGGACTTGACTTACTAACTTATTTTTCTTTTCTCTTATTTTTGTGTACCATATTTGCCTGTGTATATATTCATGTATATGTTCATGTGTGTGTCCATATGTTTGTACAGAGGCCAGAAGTCAGTACCATGTTTCTTTCTCTATTTTTCTCCATCTAATTTTTTAAGACAGGGTCACTCACTGGATCTGAAACTTACCAATTAGGCTAGAACAGCCAAGCAGCAATCCACCATGACCCTCCCATTTCTGCTTCCCGTGAGAAGGATTATTGGTTTAGGCTGCCATATCTGGCATTTACACGGGTCCTGGGGATCTGAATTTGGGTTCTCATACTTGCAAGGCAAGTACTTCAACAACTGAGTAACCCCCAGAACCTTTATTACACACACACACACACACACACACACACACACACACACACACACACGTGTATTATATATAAATACATAATACATATATATCATATAAAAATAAATATACATGCATATACATATACGTGAGTGCATATAAAATAGTTATTTAAAGGTGCGGTAAATTAAATCGAATATTTTAAAGCACTGGAAATCTCTGCTTAGAGTTAATAGTGTCCCTTTATTGTTGAATGCTTGTTAATAGCCGATTTGTGTTCCAGGAGCAGGTTTCAGTTTCAACTGTTTCTAAGCCTTACTATGTTTCTAAGCCTTACTCAACAATTCTGAAACTATGACTCCCATGAAAACGGGTCTACAAGGTGTTGCTAATTATATTACAAATACAGAAATCACAAATTAGTTTGAGATGCACTTGATTAAACAGATTTAATCGGGTCTGTGTTCTGCTAGACTACTATTGCTTCTCCTCAGTTACCTGCATCAGGAAACATACAAACCTTCCGAGATATTAGTGCATGCTTGCTTGACTCTTGTTCTTTCTTCGCTTGTCAGACCTAATGGCAGTCACAGATCTGTAGAAACGACTCTAGACTGGGACTTGTTGTCATGAACATGCTGTCGTCTTGGATTTATTTACCGCTTGAACTCCTTGCAGGTTTCTAAAATGTCAATGATACAGCCTCCACTTGCTGTGCTTGATTAAGATGATGGTGGTGATTGGCATAAGCATTATTCTCCATGTATGCACATCCTGGCCTGATGGAAAGCTGCATATGACAGGCTAAACTGCTTTTTTATTGTCTGTGGTTTGTAGGAGAAACCTTAGGACACGTTGCATGGCCCCAGCACCTCCAATTCCCTGTGTCTTGACTTTTCTGTTTTCTCCCCTTCTAATATAAGAAGACTTAATACAGAGGATGAAGATATCCACACTGGCAGTATTACTTTCCTATGTCTTCTTCCTATTTCTTTCATCTAAGTATGCCTTTCCTATGCTCTTCCTCAAAATTTGGTTGTTGAGCCTCTCCCTCATGCTGTAAATGCACCTCTGTGTGCAACAAGAAGCTGGAAATGGGCAGAACTTTTTTTCATACAGGCTGCTTTTCATATGCAATAAGTAAGCTTTCACACTCTTCTCAACCTTGTCAATATAGAAATTGTGGTGATTTGAATGAGAAACGTACCCTACACTTGACCAGCAATTGGGCAGTGCTATTTGAGGAGCCTACAGGAACTTTGTGAGGAGAGTCTTTGCTGGAAGAACCACGTCAATGAGTGGGTATTATGGGTGTTTCTTGCCCCACTTCTTGTGCTCTATCTCTATCTGTTCTGTGTGAGAGAAAATGTGGTCAGCTAGTTTCCAGCTCCCGCCACCATGTAATGCCTTCCCTGACATTATAGACACTCTCCCAACAGAAACCATAAAAAAAAGAAAGTCTTTCTTTCATAACATGCTTTGGCCATGGTATTTTATCAAAGCAGTAGAGAAATAAACTAGAATACACACCAAGACAAACATCTATAGACTCATGGAGTGTGTGTGCACACAAACACATGCACTCACACATTCACACACGTCTACATGCAGGCATGCTCACTCACACGCCTGCAGGCATGCTCACACACATACAGACATTTCTCCAGAAAATAGTATTTTCGTAAGTCATGTCTATTATTTCGTTTAAAAAGAAATATTGTGCCGGGCGGTGGTGGCGCATGCCTTTAATTCCAGCACTCGGGAGGCAGAGGCAGGCGGATCTCTGTGAGTTCGAGGCCAGCCTGGGCTACCAAGTGAGTTCCAGGAAAGGCACAAAGCTACACGGAGAAACCCTGTCTCGAAAAAAACAAAAAAAAAAAAAAAAAAAAGAAAGAAAGAAATATTGTATTTTACAACATGTACTTTTGCAGGAATGTATTAATACAGCTAGGTATCTAAGACTGTGTGGAAAAGATAATCAATTTAATCATTAAATACTCTCAAAGAACTTGATTTCATTAACCTTCATCCTAATTCTGTTGGTACAGGTTTAAAGCAGAACACCAGAAGCAAAGGCATCACAAACACTACTTCGGTCAACTGTGCATTTTCTTTAACTGGTGTATATCCCTGTGCAGACTGTATTCCTGTTTGATGGTTTGGCTCTCTTTTCAAACATTGAATAACTATGCTGTGCTCTGTCCCCTCACTGTGTTCATTTGCATGGTAAGCTCTTTTGTATATTAAATGCTAACATAAAGCTCTTCTTGACCTAAAATTTTACATGTTTTGATCCCTGGAAACAAAGTACTTGTTTCTGCTACACCTAACCACAAAAAGGATAATAATTAAGTTTCTCGTGAAATGATGTCTGCACACACCTCAAGTTCAATACAGTGATTTGAGTACAGGAAAAAAGTGATTAGTTGGAATTTCATAAAGTGATTTCTCAAAGACTCCAAAGACAAAGTGTAAGGTTACTGGAATCTATACAGAAGTCTCAGAAACTGACCATTTTTTGTGTTTACCTGGAAACAAGAATTGATGGAGTCATGCTGCAGGTATTTCTGTTGACACATTTCTTTAATACCCTGAGGAAAGCTCCAGAAGAACTTTAATAAATCTTTAGTCATAATTTATAAAAAATAATATGTAAATCAATCATTAACATTTTTATTTGAGATCTACAAATGAAGTTTCTCTGGAGTCCCTAAAAATTATATTTTCTTAAAAAAATTCTGACATATATTATTGAGTTTTATATATTTTATGACACAAGAAATTTTCTTTTTAAAAATATTTAAGTCTTTGGTTTTTTTGTTTATGTGTTTGTGTGTCCACATGGATGCATATACCTGTCCATCTGCATAGGCCAGAAGAGCATATTAGATTTCTTGAAGTTCAAGTGACAGGCATTTGTAGGATGCATAGCTTGTCATATAGATGCTAGGATCAGAACTCCAGTCTTCAAGATTGATTAGCTGGCACTTTTAACTAAGCCATCCCTTCAGCCCTATTGTCTGTAATTTTCTTGAAGACTTACAAACAAGAAATCAATACTTGTTTTCCCCAAAACACAGACATTATCTCCATATGTAACTTGTTATTTTATGTACATTTGGTCATGGTTACTATTAATACTATAAACAAAACAGAACTTCCCAGGTAATCCATAGCATACTCTGCTTCTAACTCTAGGGCAGTACAATGGGGAAAGGGCCACCAAGCCAGTGTATATATGAGCAAATTTGAAATCCATACATTCAGTGCTGGGGAGCTGGCCCAATGGGTAAAGCTGAACATGGTAGAGTGGACCTAGAATACCAGTGTTCCTACTGCAAGATTGAAAAGACAAGAGAATCCCAGAGTGTTCCTTGGTCAGCAAGCCTTGTATGTGTAAAAGAGAACAAGAGACCCAGTCTCAAAGAAGGCAGAAGCTAAGCATGGATACCCTAGGAGCTCGTCCGACCTCCATACACGTATTCTGTGAAGTACATGCCCACAGCTTGAGAGAGCATCAGAGGATATAAAACATCTAATTTATTCTGGGACAGAATGATGAATCTACATGTTTAGGAATCCTCTCTCTCTCTCTCTTTCTCTCTCTTTCTTCCTCTCTCCTTCTTCCATTTCTCCCTCTGTGTGTGTTTATAAATATACAACACACATATATATCATCTACCATGTATGGTAGAAATAGATGTACCAGATCCAATAAATGTGTGTGTGTATATATGTGTGTGTGTGTGTGTGTGTGTGTGTGTATGTGGCTATATATAACATACTATTAACAATCTTTCAATTAAAATAAAAGTATGATAAATAATGGGAAGTTGGAGGAATAGAGAAAGTACAAAGAAATTCTACAAATCCAGAACTCAGGAACTGTTAAAAGTTTTTGAGTTTCCAGTTTCAAAAGACCTTGTTGAAAGGCAATCTTCCCACATTAAATTTCTAGGAATGTTTAATATTTCAAATATAAAAGACTCACTTAAGCCTGATATGAACATAAAACTAAGTTTCAATTTACTACTGCCAATTAATTTACAAGAATCTAAAAGAAATGAGGAAGAATTTTCTGTGTCCAGAGACCAAAGCCAACGGCACATCTCCATGTAGAAGATGTGGACTTCCAAACTGGCTTGAGAGGGCTTCCCATGTCTATGGAGAGGCAGGAAGTTACAGGCACATGCTGGGCCCATGGGTCTCAGTTACTTCTCCTAAGCCCAGGTCAGCCTTATGTCAAGTTCCCATCTATTCTAGGAAGCTTTATTAAACATGCAAAAATGCAAAAAGAAGAAGATACGATTCTTAAAAGGTATTCAGAGTTAGAGGCAATGTTGCATGATTTCAACGGTGCTAATTTTACAGTTGCACAGTTTGGAAATAAATCTTTTCTAAACTCTCATGAGCCATAAGTCATTGCATAGGCTGTTTGAACTTTGGGTGTTCAGCCTGCACTTGGGGTAAAATGGCAGTAAAGGTCATGTTTGTGTGGAATGAGTATATGCATGTGTGTTTAGGGTATAATATATGTAAAGTATTATGACATTATAGCGTAGCTCAAGGGTTAAGTGGGTGTGTCTGAGTAAAATTGATGCTGATTTAGCGGACACCACCTAAGCAAATTGGAACGTCAATCTTATCATGGTTCATGCACTTGGACACCTTGAAGCCTGTGTTTTATGGTTTAAAAATTTTAAATCTGGGAATTTCATATTTTATAACTAATAAGCACTTAAGTCTATGCTTATTGAATGGGTTCATTTTATGTTTAATATAAGAGTTTATTATAATTATAATGCTATTGTTCACTTGTACTTGAATGATGTTCTTCAAAGATCATCTTTCATTTATTAATTTGAAAAAGTCTGTAGTACAGCTGGCCTCAAACCCACTATGTAGCAGAAAGTAATCCTGAATTTTGGAACCCCACCCCCACATTTATGTACTGAGTTCAGAAATTACAGGTATGTACTGCCATACTCAGTTTTGCAGTACTGGAGATGGAATCCAGGGCTTTGTACATGTAACAGGCATTCTACAACTTAGCTATGTCCCCAGTGATAAAGTGTATTTAGAAATACCATGGCTATTTAGATAGGAACCTGAGTAATAGCTTAGATGTGTGAACATGAGTCTACATCTCAGGGCAGAATATCACTGATTATTTTCCAGAAACTTTGGAAATGCAGGCTCAAAGTTTGAAAAAAATAGTTTTCCAGGGAGACTTTTCTTTTTAAGCAGGTCCTTTTCATACAAAGGAAATCAATCTTTAAAGAGCTGTCTTATATTTCAGTCCTTTCTATCTGTCACTTTCTGACATTCAAAGGTAACTCTCTGGAGTGCAGCTCCGGTCAACCAGAGGTTGCTAGGAGATGGGCCCAACAGCCAGGAGAGTACAGGTGACTTTCATTGTGTCCCTTTAACATTTCCTTGAGGAATGAAAGGTTGATGCTGTCAGATTCTGTGGTATATCTGTCTTGCTCCTGATGAGTAAGACAGGGAAGACAGAGGCTGCTTAACAGCTCAAGGACCACAGAGGGTGTCTCAGAAATAAGATTATGCCAGATCTTTTATTCTCTTTACGACTTCTTTTCTCCCAAAGCAAGAGTTACTTGATTTGGTTCTGGAATCCCTTTGCTCCCTGTACAACCTATTATGAAAAAAAATATTTTCCTTGATATTCAGTAAGATCCTATTGCATTCTAGGCTCTCAGATAAGTAACAAGTGTCCAGAGAGATTGGGTATCATAGGCAGAAAACATAATGCCATCTAGTGGGAGACAGAGGTAGAGATCCTGAAGACATAGTTTAATCCTGCGTGCAAATCACTTGAACTATGGGAAAGGGTAAGATCAGAACAATGAAATGCAGCATCAATCTATACACGGTTGCTTGGGGAGAACTTTCACGATAGCTGAAAGGAAATTGAGGAAGCTTTGGTGCAAGGTTGGGGAACATGGAAAATGTGCAACAATGGTAGTGGATAGATTGTAGTGAATATGTGATGGCTCCGCAGATAGAGCACTTGCAGTGCAGATATGATGTTTCAAATTCAGGTCCCCACAACTTACCTAAAGCCAGATGCATTAAGTCTGTAATCCCAGTGCCTTACTGTGAAGGTATGGGAAGCTGAGTCAGGAGAGTCCCTGGAAGCTCTCAGGCCAACTAACCTCATGTACATAGAAGTGAACAGTAAGAGATCTTGTCTCAAATGAGGTAAACGGTAAAGGCCAACCCCCTACATTGCCCTCTGATCTCCACACACTCCATGGTGAGCACTCACTTGCACACACACATACAAATTAATACATACATATATGAAAACGTGACTGTATTGTCTTTGCAAACCATAGTAAGATCCTCAGGATTGTGGAAATTAAATAAAAGAATTTAGATTGAAAACCCAAGTGATTTTTTCATAATGTTCAAAACTCCATCTAGTTGGACTCATACTGTTGTTGTGAAATAATCTCTTTGTATGCTATGAAGATGTGTCACTCAGACTGGTTTAATAAAAAAACTGTACAGCCAATCACTAGACAGTATTTCCAGGCACAGGGGACATTGGGAAGAAGAATAGAGGAGTCACCAGCCGGACATGGAGGAAGCACGAAAACAGGATGGACATTACATAGATGAGGTAAACGAGCCTCAGGGTAGTATATAGATTAATAGAAATGGGTTAATCTAAGTTATAAGAGCTAGCTAAAAAGAAGCTTAAGCTATTTGCCAAGCTTTTATAATTAATAATAAGTCCCTGTGTTATGATTTGGGAGCTGGCTGGTGGAACCGAGAATGACTTGCTACATACTATGTTGCTCCAGAGGGGAGAAAACAAGTCCTGGTTTAGTGGCAGTGGATATAAAACTGGTAAGAAATGCATTCAGTCTGTACTAATTTCATGAGAAGGTTAAAACAAGCAGGAATAAGCATTCAATTTAATGTGAAAGAAAGAAAGCATAGAAAAATAATGAAGATTGGATGTTGGCCTTGTGGTTCAAATAATTGAGATGGTCATGCTATTTTTTAGTGATATGCCAGATAAGGAGATGACTCAGCTTGTAAAGTGTTTGCCTTGCAAGAAGGAGGACCTGAGTTGGAGACTCCAAAGTTCATCCTAAAATGCCAGATGTGATAGCATATACTTGTTATTCCAGTGTTGGGTAAGTGGGGACAAACAATTTCCTTAGGACTTGCTGGACAGAGAGCCCCATCTACTTAGCAAGTTCCAGTCTAGTGAGAGACATTGGATCATGAAGACAAGGTGGAATGTATACAAGGAATGACAGCCAAAGTTGTCCTCTGGCATCTACATGCACATGCATGCATGTACACACACCGCATGTACACCTAAACCCAAATGTTTAGCAGACTGTAAGTTATACATGTGAAGCTTATATGAAAGAAGGTCATTAACTATAGCATGTGCAGTCACATAGCCATAGTCAATGAAGAATACCAGATTAGGTTCTCGCTATCCACTTGCCACAATTTTCTTAAAAGGTTAGCACACAATTTGATTTCTGGTGTATTTCTGTTTAAAAGCCTCTCTAAATATCTCACAACCTTCATTCACTGATTTAGTGCTATGCCTAGGAGGTATATTAAATAGTAAAACTACAACAACACATACAGAAATCTGTAAAAATTATAGCATAAAAGAAGAGATACAAGCTCACCTTAGGTGAAACTGTTGTTGGAATACATGTTAAACAACATAAAAATTCACAGAGATAATTGTATGAAGAATGAGACTCACTGCATTTAGGTCAAGAGCACAGAGATGTCTGGGGGTAAGATACATTGGGAAGCCATCAGGAAAATGATGTGACTGGTAATTTTTAAAATGAAGATTGTGTTGAAAAAATGGAACATAATGCCTAATTTTAAATTTTGTGGAATCCACCATTTTTTCTGAAAAAAAAATGGATATACTCCATCTATAGATGGAGTAAATAAGGGGGAACCAACAAAGAGCAAGGAGAAGGGGTGGGTGTGGTGGTCAAGAGCAGGGGGAGAACAGGAGCCATGATAGTAGAGAGAAGAGAAGGAGAAATGGAAGGCAGTACACTTCCATGTGCTTAAAATCAGGCTTTAATCAGAATGAGGTATGAAATACCCAGGGTCCCTGGGGTTTAGCTACATCTGGCGTGGGATATCTGAGGGAAAAAATTCTATGAACATTATGTTCTTATTTCTGTTACTTTATTCCTCTAAGACAAAATTTTATCAATTCAGCTTTAGCTCCACCAGGCATTCAAGGCAGGAATAATTATAGACATACCAAACTCTTTATCCATCTACTTTATTTCTCTGGGATGAAATCCTGTCTGCATAACTACAGTTTCACCCAGTTTCCTCACTCATAGTCCTACTAACAACTAAATTCTCATGCTTCCAGCCTCATCTTCGTCCTCTGTACTCCATCTCTGCTACTTTCTACTCCTGGCACTCAGAAAACTCTACCAGAGATCTGCTCACCCTATACAGAATCTCTATCATCCTCTCTTCTCTCTTGCCATGCAGTTCTGTCCTTTTCTACAAAAAAAAAATGCCCTTCTTTCCCTAGTCATGTGGTTCTCTGCCTCCTCAGGAATGTTGTCTTACCTCTCACCTTGATATGTAAAAACCTCTTTTGTTCTCAGTAAATTGCTCTAGAGAACCACTAGGCCTCCTCAAGGCCAGGGGATAGTCTGAGCTTCATTAGTACAAGAAACAAAGCTATGTGTCTCCCTCCAGCTTGTCTACTAAGCTCAGCAGGGGAGTTAGTAACTTATTAGTTCAGCAGGTCTGGGGAGCTGAACTGTTTGCCAATTGGTCTGGGCACACAAGGATTTCATAGCAAAAGACAGCTGGAACATTAAAGGCTCGATAACACCACATATTCATAATAAATGGCTTTGCCTTTTGACAGACCCTTGGCCAGTCAAAGTTTATTTTTAATACACAGCTGAATCTCTATAATTTATTTTTGTAGCCCGCAAGAATGAGAGACTAGAAATGGCTCAGTGGTTAAGAGTGCTTGCTACTCTTGCAGAATAACAAGGTTTAGACCCAATAACTATGTGGGGCACCTAGCAACTGCTTGTAACTTCAGATTCAGGGCATCCATGTCCACTTCTGTCCTTTGTGGGCACCTGCACACACACACACACACACACACACACACACACACACACATCCCCCACACACATATTCACACACAAAGAGTGAGAAAGAAGCTAATAGAAAGAGGGAGAGAAGAGAGACTACTGGATTAGATGAAAGGATCCTGGTTTAGTGAAGGTACTAACAGGAGGCACATGTACCTGAACCCTGTGCTGTGACTTATTGGTTTCATGACCTTGGAGCAGGCACTAACACCTTATATAGAGAGTATAGGTTAAGGAGGTCTTAGAGTTTTGAAGATAACAATATCATGTCAAATTGAATAGGCATTTGTCATGTTACTCAAATGCAAGTTATTATTAGTTATAAGAAATGGAATTTCTCAATTTGTAACTTAGCTTTTTTCTTACATTTCATGCTAGTTCTACCTGACACAATTTAGGCTAACAGAGAAAAGAAATGAGAAACTTGGCTGCAAAATAGATGTTCTGTTCTAATTTCATGCCTGCCAATTACTAGCCGTAGGACTTATTGAGGTACCAAGCTCTTCTAAAATCCGATTTCTCCATGTCTCATAAGGCCAATAATATCTATAGCTGGGGATATAGCTATGTTGGTAAAGTTCTCACCTTGACAGGATAAGAACCTGAATTAGATTCCTATAAAACACAAACACAAAAGCAAGGAATTGTGGAATATGCTTAAAACCCTGCACTAGAAAAGCAGAGCCAGTGGGATCCCCGGGGCTAACTGGCCAGACGGTTTAGGCTCCTTAATTCCAGAACAATGAGAGATTCTGTGTCTAAAAATGCAAAGTAGACAGCCTAGGTTGTCTTCTGGCCTTCACATGCAGGCTCATCCTCTGCCGTGTGGGTTCAGGAGGCTAAAGCTCAGGGTCTTCACACTTGCTAGGTAAGGGCTTTGCTGACTGAGCTGTCTCCCAACCTCAAAGAGAAGGTTTTAATTTATAGCATTTTCATGAACCTTGTAAAGACTATACAGATATGTAACAATAAATACATTTTACAGACAAATTGTAATTTATAAATAGGGAAGATGTTTCATGCAAAAATACATAGAATATTATTTAAACATTATCAGTATTTAGAATAAGAAAGTAGCATATCCTTTACCTTTTAGTGACATATTTGAGATGCTACTGAATCTTGATTAAGGTGGAGAAGCATTGTTAAAGACACTTAACTTTTATTTTGTAAAATACAAGACATGAAAGAATACCCTTAAAACCATTATCATGACCAGGGCAAATGAGAACCTTCAAAGAAATGTTAACTTGACTACATTTTGTTGTAAATTATTTAACAATGCTTTGACATGAAGAACAGTGCTATTTGATGAGGTTTGCCACTTTATCCATAGATACAAACCACTAAATGGAAGAGAAGAGAGAAGAATTCAGGACACACGGCCAACACAACACATGCTCCTTTGAATATGATCCTTTCGTCTCTTATCAGGCATGGTCAGCTTCATTTATCCTCTATTATTCTAAATAGTCCACTGCTGGGCACAAAGATAGTCCCCCAATTTCAGGCACTCCCCACAGTGTCAGGTGTTTCCACCCAATAATATTAAAAGCGTCACTCATTAACACACTCAAAAATAATTACTAGGTATCTGAATGTATTAGTGTTCAGTTTCATTTTAATAGACAGTCTAACAAACAACAAACCCAATCACTAAATGATTTTTTATTTCCAAGTATCAGCCAGTCGTAAGTTGAACAGTCCCACATGTCTGCCAGAGCCCTATCCTGATGCTCCAGCAAATCTTACAATTGATGGATGTCTTGAACACTAGCTCAAATTTTTACAGTACCTAATAGAATTCTAAAATTGCATTATATAATGCAAATGTTTTCTAGTCTCAGAATGACAGAATATCCAAAGATAGATCTTCAAATACGAAGGAATGGTAAAATAAGAAAATCTTTAAATAGACCATATGTTGTAGAATATTATTTTAAGATGTGTTACTTTGTTTATGGTGCATTTGTTTTACTCTGTGAAGCTGTGTTACTGTGCCTGTCTAAAACACCTGATGGCCTAATAAAGAACTGAACAGCCAATAGCAAGGCAGAAGAAAGGATAGGCAGGACTGTCAGTCAGAAAGAATATAATATACAGAAGGAGAAATCTGGGAGAAAAGAGAAGGAGCCCGAGGTTCAAAGGGCCAGTCACCCAGTTATATAGCCAGCCAGCCACAGAGTAAGAGTAAGATTTACAAAAGTAAGATACCAAATTCCTCCCAAGTGTTTGCCTTGAGGAGATTTCTATCAGGGTCCAGAACAGAAGCTACAAGCAGCTAAGGATTCTAATCTGAGGGATATCAAATGAATCTAAGCACACTGAGTTCTTTAGTTCACTCACTTTATTCTTCTAAGTCAATTCTATCTACACAGTATCTCTTCTGTTCTCATTCTTAGCTCCTCTCAGTCTCTCCTGCTGTTCTCTCATGTCTATCTAGTTCTTTCTGTCTCTGTTCTCATCTTTGTTCTTCTAAATCCATTCTCTCCTAGTGATTGGAGGGAACCAGTATATATACACAAGCAGTTATTCTTTGGCAAAGCAATGTGAGGCTTGAAGTTTTCAGGGTCACAGAGAGAGGTGATAAGGATCTACAGATAAGGCAGTAATTGTCTGCTTCCAATTACAACCCAAAAGGGGAGTGACTAAAGGGGAGTTCTCTGGCAGGGTCAACTAAAGGCTAAGATCAATTAGGGAATTTAGGAATAGCCCCTTACTGAGGAGGAATTAAAACTTAATTTGCACAAGAAAGAAGCTTGGCACCTATGGCCTGCCTGGCTTTGAGGACAATCTCTTTGGGTCAGTGGGAAGTAACTACCTTGACTCAGTAACTAGCAAGTGGCTAAAACATCATCCCAGGAAGGTGAACAGTAAATAGCTTAAGTTAGGGTCTTGTATAAACAACCTAGGGTGAAGGTAAGAAGTTGAGGACTTAATTGCTAGTGGTTATTTTCTCTTATCTGTAAGTGAGATGAGCTAATGTTTATCTATGTGCAGTTTTGTCCTTGGAAAAAGGTATCTTTGCTGAAATAGTTTTGTCTGGAGAATAGCCCTGGCCAGATGTATGTTAATAAAAAATAAACACAGCTGGGGACAGT
Source organism: Peromyscus nudipes (assembly GCA_902168325.1). Classification (NCBI taxonomy): domain Eukaryota; kingdom Metazoa; phylum Chordata; class Mammalia; order Rodentia; family Cricetidae; genus Peromyscus; species Peromyscus nudipes. Next base: position 17,652 of record CABHPH010001321.1, on the reverse strand, counting down.
TATTCAATTACCCTAAACGTATAGGGAAAGTTGTGCCCAAGATTAAGATGCAATCGTGAGATTACATTTACACATAACATGGAAATGCATGGTAAATGGAGAGAATCATAGCTGTTATTGTACAAGAAGTTTGCAAAAGACAGCTAGTTCATTCAAAAGGCAGTAATTCCATAATGCCTTGCATAATGGTTTCCTCTAACAGAACCCTTAGTTCTGATAGGTTGACCTTCTGAACTCTAGTTGTCACTGCTGTATGCTCCCATGGACTTTTGCTACCAGTGGCTCTCAATAGTAAGAGAATGGGAAATAGTAAGAGAACGAGAGGCAGATAGGTTAATCTAAAGTTAAGGAAAGGTGAAAAGAAAAAAGCCAAGCTAAGGCTGGTCATTCATAAGTAATAATAAGCCTCCCTGTGCAAATTTATTTGGGAGCTGGGTGGTGGGCCCCTCCAAAAAAAGAGTAAAAAACAACCATGAACAACCATAATTTAAAATTTAAAATTTGTCTATCTATCTATCTATCTATCTATCTATCTATCTATCTATCTATCTATCTATTATTGTGTACATGCATATGCATGCCGTAACTCTTTTGTGCAAGTCAGAAGACAGCTTCCAAGAGTTCATTCTCCCTTTCCCCAGGGTGAACTTCTGGGATCAAACACAAATTGTCAGGTTTGGTGTCAAGTGCTCTCACTTGCTGAGTTATCTCCCATCCTCTAACTATAAATTTGGAATAGATTTAGTTTTAGTGAAAATAGTACAGAGTTCTCAATTCCTTTGTGTCCACTTCCCTTATTATTATCCTTGTATTTTTTTTTTTTTTTTGGTTTTTCGAGACAGGGTTTCTCTGTATAGATTTGCGCCTTTCCTGGAACTCACTTGGTAGTCCAGGCTGGCCTCGAACTCACAGAGATCCGCCTGGCTCTGCCTCCCGAGTGCTGGGATTAAAGGCGTGCGCCACCACCGCCCGGCTTATCCTTGTATTTTGAAGAAACAGTTTTTGTTAGAAGTGTTGTGCCAATAGTACTTACTTATTTATTTCTGTGTGTGTACATATAGACATGTGTGTGCATCCCTATATATTGACTGGAGAACAACCTCTGTTATTCCTTTGACACCTTCTACATTGATTTTTAAGCAGGGTCTCTCACAGATTTGATTAGTCTGCCTGGTGTGTGAATTCTGGGGATCTACCTGTCTCTAGTTCCCCAGGTCCAAGCTTACAAGCATGTGCTACAGACGCACACACTGGAGCTGTCTATGCGGGCTCAGGGATTTGATTAGTCTACCTGATCAGTGAATTCTGGGGATCTACCTGTCTCTAGTTCCCCAGGTCTAAGCTTACAAGCATGTGCTACAGACGCACAGACACTGGAGCTGTCTATGCGGGCTTAGGGGGTTCACGCTTGGTCTTCACACTTCCAAGGCAAGCACTTCGCTGACTCAGCCATCTCTAAGCCTACTATAGAAAGTTTTAATTTATAACATTTTTGCGAACCCTGTGAGGAGTTCCAGATACTTCCTGTCTACTTCCCTATGTACAAAACTTTTAGATTTGTTAGGATGCTGTGTTTGCTAGAATTGGTAAACTAGTAGAACCTCATCATTCTTTAACTTTAAATAAGCTCCACACAGCATTCAACTTTCCTGATGTTTTTTTCTGGTGTCTTGTTTCTGATTCAGGGACGTAACCAGGAGTTCTCTTTAAATTTCCTCATTTTTGGTTCTTTAGGGTTTTCTTGGCTTTGACAACTTCTTAGACCTTCCCTTGTCTAAACAACTGATAAAGCTGGCATGCACTAGTCTGAACTTTTTTTTTTTTTTTTTTTTTTTTTTTTTTGGTTTTTCGAGACAGGGTTTCTCTGTGTAGCTTTGCGCCTTTCCTGGAACTCACTTGGTAGCCCAGGCTGGCCTCGAACTCACAGAGATCTGCCTGTCTCTGCCTCCCGAGTGCTGGGATTAAAGGCATGCGCCACCACCACCCGGCCTAGTCTGAACTTTTGTAGAATTTCCACAGTTGAAATTTGAGCAGAATTTTCCTTATGCTTGACTGATGTTCTTTATGATCTTTGAGAAGAAGACCACAGTGGTGAAGAGCCAGGCTCAGGAATCCTAAGGAAGACACATACTGTCACAGTGATATCACATTTAATGTTACCTTGGTAACTTGGCAATAAAATCTGTTATAGATGTTTATCCAGCATGTATTACCTCCTCTAGGGAAGGATGTAATGTGTGACTTTTCCCTCTTTAGGAAGGGGTTGTTCCACTATACATTTGCTCAGTCACTTTTTTTTGTATTTGTAAGAATATCTGGATATTTATTCCATATTTGCAGTTTATTAAGATGTATTTTTAGCATTTATTTGTTTGTTTATGTGTATGTATGTATGAATGTGTACCATATATATGAAATTGCCGTTGGAAGCCAGAAGAGGGAGTTAGGCACCGTGGAGCTGTAGTTACAGTGGCTAGGAGCTGCCCAACAGGCGTGCTGAGCAGCAAACTAGGGTTCTCTGGAAGAGCAGCAAGCACTGTTGAAACATCTCTCCTGCCTCCCATTTGGACTTAGATCTAATGTCACATTTTTTGTTCAAGTTTTTTTCATAATAAAGAAATAATTTCTAATAAACCAGTTGTACAGCAGACAGGAGTAAATAGTGAGACATGGTCAACATTTGTCCCATCTCTCTGTGAGACCTAATGACCTCATATTAGAAAATATATCTGTCTTCAAGATTGTACAGAACATTTCTCCTAATTATTCTATACAATGGGTCATAAGTCAGGTCCACAATCTTAAGAAATTGAACTAACTGTGTGAAAATGAACAATGAATTGTACAAATGGAGCTAGAGATGAATGACTCAGTCAGTAAAATACTTCCCTTGCATTTGTGGGAACCAGAATTTGATCCCCAGAACCTGTGGAAAAAGCTTGGCATGGCAGCACACACTAAAGTCCCAACAGTGCAATGGTGGAGATTGGAGGACCCAGGGTCTTACTGTGTAGTCAGCCCAGCTCGTTTGGCAAATTCCACACCAGGAAGAGATCCTGTATCAACAAAAGCAAAGTAAATAAGGTATGAACAACAACAGCCAAGGTTGACCTCTGGCTGCCCATGCATGTGCATGCACATATGTAATTGTACCCCCATGAGTACATGCATACACACAAGCATTCATAAGCATGTGCATATTCACCTACACACAAAATAGTACTAAGAACAATTACTAATAATTTTCATTTGTAATTGCAAATAAATAATTATTATTAAGAGAAATTCCCTTAGCAATGGAATTTTCATAGTAATTTCCTTCCAGAAAGTTGCTTCTAGAAATTTCCGTGAAGGAAGTGTGAAGTAAAAGGCCAGCAAGCACTGCCTCTGCCAGGGCCCCAGGGACAGTGTCAGCGGTTGTGAATCAAGCTGACAGTCTGCTCCTCTGAGGGAGTGCTCTGAAATCTGCGCTTCACTCCTGCTGTGATCAGAACTTTTCCCAGAGAGGGCCCGGCTACAAGGCACTCCTGATCAGTCAACTCAAAGCTATCAAGGTCATCCAAAACAAGGGAAGTCTAAAAATTGTCTCAGAAAAAAGAAATCAAAGGGGACGTGAAGACTGCACACCAAGCATCATACTGGATGGAATTCTACACAAAGTTAACATGTGGCTACACGTGCAAACTTTACTTAGCAAAGCTCCATTCATGAACTTTACTTAGCAAAGCTCTGTTCACAGTGCTTCATTTGCTACAAATGTTCCATATCCATGTGAGATGTTAATAGGGAGAGGACCAGACAAGCAGTGTGTGAGAACTGCTTGCATTATTGATTACTTGCCTGGAAATGTAAAACTGTTATCTTACCAAACACTTTAAGTTTAAATCACCAAGTATTTTTACTGAGTAACGCTAGAGGAAAAGTAAACCAAAATAACTAAATGACGGGAAACACATCCTGTAGAAATTTCTAGGCTTAAGTGTGGATGCTAAAAATGTCTTTGAATTAATGGGTTAAGTATCTCCCTGAAGAAAATAAAAAGCCTATCAGGTCTGTGAGTTGGCTCAGCAGTGAAAAGTGATTGTTATGCATTTTGGATGACCTGTGTTCTCTTCCATGTCCCATACAAAGGTTGATAAGAGAATGGACTTCTCCAAACTATCCTCTGACCTCCACATGTGTGGCATGGCATGGGTGAGCCCATCCACACATTTCACACACACACACACACACTCACACACACTAAAAATAATATTATATATTACTATAACATGTATTATGTTTACAATATAATATAATAATAATATAAATTAGTAGTAGTGTAAATAAATTAAAAACAAAAAAATGAAGCTAAAAATAGACCAAGGGACATCACGAAGGATGTTAATGAAAGGAAATGCATGATTCTAAAGATATGTCAAGGAAATGATGAGCTGGCTCAGTAGATAAAGGTGCTTGCTGCTAAGCTAGATGACCTGAGTTCTATCCTTGGGGGATCCATATCATTGAAGGAGAGAACTGAATAAGTTTTCCTCTCATCTATTCACACTCCATGGTGCATGCATACACACACACTCACACAAAAAAAGAACTAAAATGAATCTTAAAGAAAAAACCCTGTAATATAGTGATAAACATGATAGAAAAATGATAGTGTTTAACACTTTTCTGTCCCGCTAGGGTCCCACAGATGCTTTTAAAATAATCCTCCAGAGGCTTAATATTAATTACAAACTGTTTGGCCTATTGCTCAGGCTTTTTACTAACTAGCTCTTACAACTTAAATTAACCCATTTCTTTTAATCTATGTTTTGTCACTTGTCTTGTGGCTTTACCTTTGCTCTAGCACATCTGGCTCTTCCAGCAGCTGGCTGGCTTCTGGCCTGACTCCTCCCTCCTTCTCCCTGTATCTCTGCTCGGATTTCCTGCCTGGCTCTATCCTGCATTGCTATAGGCCAAAGTAGCTCCTTTATTAACCAATGGTTATAAAACATATTCACAGCATACAGAGGGATTATCCCACAACAGGCAATCAGCATTTAAAAGCACTTTCCAATTTTCCAGAGTACTGAGGATCATTCCCTGCATCCACATTGGGCAGCATACAACCACAAGAAGGATCTGATGCCCTCTTCTGACTTATATACCTACTGGCACACTTGGCATATACTCATATAGACACACATTTACACACAAAAAAAATTAAAAAGTTAAAATCAGATAAATTGTCAATTAAATTAATAATAAATTAAATCCATTAAGTGCAGTTTTTAAAATTCTGTTCTAATGAAAATACAAATTATTATAATGTGGATAATTTAGTTAAAATTCATTTAATAGATGTGATCTGAAAGTTAACTGAAATTTGTGGAGCAATTAAATAAGCTGAATTATGATTATAATAATAGGTCACGTCTCCTGTGAATAAACTGATACACAATAAGGCATGTCGTGCATGTCTGCATTATTGCACAATTAGAATTATTGTATCATAAATTATAGTTTACCTTCATCTAACACTGCTTTGAAACTTTGTCCTCTCAGAATGATCTGGGTACACAGATTTCTCAGCGAGGGTGAACTACTTTTACTATGTAGGCAGTGTTAAAGTAGAATACAATGAAAATCACCTCAAATCAAATGTAACCACGTGTGAGAAGGAATTCAAGTCAGTTCTTCAAAACCAAAACCACCAAAGTTAGCATGCTCAGTCAAATTCACAAATACATTTACAGTTTATTCTTTAATTCGGCACTTTTATAGAATTGAGAGAATCACAGTATCTGTTGTATCTCATCGCACATGTAAGAAGGGACTTCAAATTTAAATACTCACCTTATTCAAGTCACATGGAATTTGAGTACTAGTTGACATGGAAAAATCCACTTAAAGGAATATTTATAGTTTATGGTGATGAATTTCATTTTCATAAGAAGACAAAAGGTCAACAAATACATAACATTTGTTAAGTCAGGTGGCTGTACCCTCTGTGACCCGCTCTGTCAAGGTGTCTTGGATGGGAGGACAGGAACAGATGCCCTTTAGCACAGCACAACTGTCTTAAAGAGAAAAAGGTCACATTCAGGTGCTATTTCGGCAATACATCGAAGTGATACTTTGCTTTACTTTTCTGACAGAAATTAGTATGGAGAGTAGTAGAAAGCAAAAAACATTAATGCTTAATATAGAAAGTAAAATAAAGCAGCGTGGGTTTTTATAACCTTGGAAAATATTACACATCAAGACTGAATAAAAAAATAAAGCCATCTTCACAAAGTAAGAGAAGTGGGAAGTCATTTTGAATAGTTTCCTATCTTGAAAAGGTACTTACTCACTTGACACTTTGGTTCAATATTCTCTCTCTCTCTCTCTTTCTTTCCCTGCCTCCCCACCCCACATGCACACACCTGATGTACACATACACAAACACACTTACAAATTAAATACATGGTCACACAGGAATGGTCTCCCAGAGAACACCCTAGGAACTGAATGAGTCACATTTCCCTAAAACACATTGCATTTAGAGGTGAGCAGAAAACAAACTCTGGAGGGGAGTATCTGTAGAACCTGAGCTGCGTCCTTCATCCCAACACTCTGCCCAGGCTAGCATCCCCTAATACTTGCTATGTGAACTGAGATTGGGTGAAATAATGAAAAAATAAAAAAAAGAGGAGGTTTGTTTGAAGAGTAACTGTGCAGCAAGAAGAAGAAACGGAAGCAGAAAGGGGGGAAGAAAGGAAGGGAGAGGGAGGAGGGAGGAGGGAGGAGGGAATGAAGAATTGATCTATTTCCAGGCTTTGAAACACTATATGCTGCAAGAGTATTTTCTGCTTTCTGATGACAAAGCAAAAGAAACCAAGTGAATTGACTAGGTCTCACATTTACCAACATAGAAAACAAAAGAAACAAACAAAAAACCAAAGCAAAGCACAAATAATTATTGTGTCAACTTCTGGGGCATGTATATGTATAAAAGAGAGATACAAACTATTTGTGATCAACTTACGTGACAATTTTTATTGGCATTGTAGATTATTTTTTCAATTTAAGAAAATACTTGTATATGAAAGAATATGTTCTTTTTACTTGAAACATTTTGTTTTTCTTATTTTGTCTTTCTTTGAATTTGTGAAATATGCAAGCACAGTTGTGAGGTGTAATCTTCCTGTCGATTCATCAGGATGTAGAATTGCTTGGAGACCCCAAGTATGTCTAATAGGACATTCCAGAGAGGGAATGTTCAAACAGGGTGAGGGACTATCTTTCCTGAATGATGGTGACAGCCTCCCATAGGCTGAGATTCAGACTATTTTACTAAGCAGTAGGCCGGTCCTTTTCTTCCACCCACATGGAAATGGGTTTATAAAAGCTACACCTCAAGTGCTGGTCTTCAGCAGCTTGTGTCCCCCACAATGTTTGGCAGCCAAGGAGGCAGAAGGTGCAGTAGACTTTGGGGAGCAGCAGCTGATTACCTCTGATGTCACAGTTCTTTTGCAGGACACAGCTAAGAGTTACTATTCTTGTGTAGGTCTAGAAAACTGGGAATTCTCAGTCAGTGGCTGAGGATGATGCTAACATATCCAAGCAGGCCTATGCATCACCCCCAACAACAGCTATTGTACAGGCTTTAGTCCTTAACAGCAGCAGGTGAAGGGTCGGGCGTGTTTGCATATGCCCAGTGGACACTTCCGCCTAGCCAGGTCTGGGTCAGGATAGCCATTTCCGGGTCAGGGCGTCCCGTAACCAGGATCCGTGATGTCACGTAGCCAAGCAAGCACGCGGCGTGCCTACGTCATCTATGTCTACCTGTGCATGCCCCGCCTTTATAAAAAGCTGCCATAACTCTGATCTAATCTCTCTGCACACGTGTCTCCCTGTACAGGCACTCACTATCCCTCTCTTCTGAATAAACTCTTATTAGCAGATTGTGTCGTGTTTCGTGACGTTTCCTTGCAGGGTAACAGCGCAAATAACTAACATTCTGGTGCCAATAACTAACAGCAGGTGTTTACAGTCACAGTTGGGGAGACAGAATTCCTTAGCACTTGAAAGTGTTTGTATTGTAGCTGTTGACCAGCACCTTAGTCCCTGGGCCAACAGGCATGACAGTTCTCTGGAACCCCTTCAATGGCCAAGTGCTGCAGTTTACCTTCTCTGTTTCGTTATCCTCCTGCAGTCTTAGTTCTCTGCACTCTTTTGCTGGCTCTTTTTCTGCCACCCTTCGCATCGTCCGGGGTATTCCTGAACTCCTCGGCCCCTGTGTCTTTCTTCACCTGTCCAGCTGCTTTGACGGTTCAACCGGAGGAGACCATCAGTACTGTTCTGCTGACTCTGTCATCAGTACCACTTCGCTGTTTCTGCTGCTTCTTTCTTTATGTTGGAAGCCTAAACTACTGAAACAGACAGGAAAAGACTACTCTCAAGACAAGCCATTATCACGTCTAAAATGCAACATCAGGAGCCCAGAAGGGTGTCTTCCAACTCCCTCAGTCAGTGAACATGAACAGCATGTTTATGTAGTCTGAGAAGGGGTGTTTGCATCAGTCCCAGGCATATGTTCTAGATCAATTTGAGCCACTGAGGCTTATGTTTTGGATCAGTCATGGTCTTGTCTCTTAGCACTAATCATGGTAGTCTGTCTCCATGTTCACTAGGAGATGTGCGTTTCCCTGCCTGTGGCCCATGGACAAATGGTTGCAAGGTCTCTTAGAGTTCACCAAGGCTTAGGATAGGTAAAAATAACATATAAACTGTTTTCAAACATGCCTCACTGAGGATGTGCCTTTGTGAGCCACCAGGCATTTAGCTGTGGTGGTTGCATGATTTTCTTGGGGACTTCCATGGAGATTTCAAAGTGACTTTTTGTAGGAGTCTTCTAGCTCCTGTTTGACAACCCTATTGCTGAGGTAGCCATAACAACAAGGTTTAGTCAAGTATTTGCTAATTAGGGGTCAAACTGCACCACCCCCCAACATATTAGCTTGTTTGCAAGAAAATGAACCTCATAGGGAGTTTTTACAATGCAAATTTACAAATCTTATCCTTAACAGTAGAGGTGATACTAGGGAGCTTACCTAACACCCTCTCATTACCTCAATCTGTATCTGTTATCCTTGCTAGAGTGAAAAAGGAAAGAGATAGGAAGCTCTACAGGGAATCCCATCTCCGTGTCTGTGTTAGCCATGAACTGGACACCTCTTCTCTGCAACACACCCTTACTGTGCAATGATTTCTCCAAGCACGTGTGGCCAGGTGGCCATGTCCCGCATGCTCTGAAGTCATGGGACAAGATAAACCTTTCCTCCTTTTAACTTGTCACGTGTTTCATCACTACCACACAGCAGAACAAGAGCAGCAAACTGATTGTGCGCTGACACACCTAATCACCTCCTTGTTCTTGTCACTTAAAGGTTTTTCTTCTCACCTTGTCAGTGTTTATATAACTTAAAAATGTTAATTTTATTCATTAAAAATTTAGTCTTGATTTTTTTTTCAGGAAATATTTTGGGTCATAGTTTATTCTTATTTGTATTTTATTTTTGTCTAGGAACATTTGTGTTTGCTATTTCTTGTTCTTATTTATCTTTAAATGACCTGCAATTCCAGTCCACACATTTCCATTATGCCAATGTTTCAGTATAAATTCTAAGTGCACATGTTTCCTCTTGTGTATGTGTCTCTATGTTGCTCTCAAGGATGTACTACTCTCTTTGGTAAAAAAAATACTTAAAATCTATCTTACAATATTTTGGAAATAAAATAACCTTCTATTAGCTGCAGGAAAAAAATTATAGTGGTATATACTTGTAATCCCAGTACTGATAAGGGAGAAACAGATGGATCCCTGAGGCTCACTGGCCAGTCTGCTTAGCCTACTTGGAGTGTATCCTGCCAATGAGAGACTCCAGTTCAAAAAACAGGTGGATGGCTCCTGAGGACACCACCTAAGGTTTGAGCATCCCTACACTCTTGTACCAACACACATGAATATGCACATACATTTGCATACAAGCATACACAAAGGCCTGCGACCCATGACTCAAGATAGATTGGAGGCTGAAGAAGCTTTGATAGTTGAATCACATAAACAGAAACAAAATGGGCAGAGAGCAGACCTTACCTTTAGTCCAGGAATATCAACTATTTCTATGTTCTATGTTCTCTTGCAGCATGAAAAATGCATCAATTTTTAGCTATTACCTTGATAATAATGACTAAGTTTTATTGATTATGGAAGAATTCCTTGCAGGAGCTCTGAAAGGCAGGCATTATCATTATTGAATCTGTTTTTACTAAAAAGAAAAAAAAAAAGAACCATGGTGCAATAGCAGGACGACCTCAGGCTGGGAAACCCCTTATCAAGGCAGCCTTGCTTGATAAGTTGAACTTGCTCCCTATGATTCTGTGAATCACATCCATTTCTGGAAGGACAATGTCTTGCATTTTGCATTTGAGCAGGAAGCCAACAACTCTACCAATATTTTGAAGTTGCTACAGAATTAATGGGGTGACCAACCCTTGTGCTCCTGACAGTCAGTGCGTCAATGTGTGGAGTGTATTTAGTGTGTACAAGGCTGTAGGTTTGATCCTGAGTGCTGTTAAAACAGGATAAGAGATTACTAGTTAAAAATAGATTCAGTAATACTGAACACACCAGTGCCTCTTGCCCTCTTCTTCTGAGTCCCAGCATGGTAGTCATTTCTCTCAAGTGTATTCCTGTGATGGCACCTTACTTACAGGGTTGAATTAAATGACATCTGGGTCCAGCTACTTGTTACAGGGCTGTGGAGGCCATGAGTTGTCCTCCAAATAGTTTAGATATAGTCCCATATAATAATGAAAAACAGAGTCACAGTTTCTTTTTTTCTTTTTTTTTTTCTTCTTCTTTTAACTTGAGGGTTTTTGAGTAAGAGAAACACAGTTGGGGAAGAATTGCTCGAGTCAACGATGAGATTAGAATCATAAAGAGTCAAGGCTTTCTTTCTCAGAGTTATCCGTGACAGGCCAGAAATTGTCTATTTTCCTGGCAAAAGAAGAATAGAAGTAAATGGACCAATTTTTTTATTTGTAGGACTCTTGGAATAAAATCAACTGAGCAGACTGGGGTTACTCTCTGGGTGAGTTCATGATTCACTGGACAATTACTAAGACAACTTCTAGACAGCAGCAAGCTGTAGAATGAATTTTGAAAGGGGGGGGGGATATCCTACTATCTCCAGTAACATGGTTTAGTTGTTAAATCATGGTCCTCAAAATACTCATTTTTTCTTTCTTTCTCTACCTTTGCTTCCTGTTTTCCCCCTGGAGATCTTGTTTTCTTTCAACAGTGCTCAGGCTCAGAACTATGGCCTTGTGCACACGAAGTATACTCCACACACTGCCCTGTCTCAACAAGGCAGCTTGGGACACAGGGCCAAGGTCAGCATTCCCAAAGCCTTTCAATATGACAGCTTAACTCCTGCACTGATCTGCTAGCTTGTTAGTGGAAGACCTGCCTCTGATGTAGTGACCACATTGCTCATTTAGTGTTCTGGAGCAGAGACGTCATAAAAGCAAACACTGTTTTAAAGAAGACAAGTCATAAATGCTTAGGAAATATTGAACATACACTGTTAAATACAAAAATACACATACACACACATGCACACACACATATACATACGTATGTATGAGATGTTTCAAAAAATAAATATGTGTATGTGTGTGTGTGTGTGTGTGTGTGTGTGTGTATTGACGATGGAATGTCTTCTTCAGCTCTCCATGGTATTTTTTGAAACAAGGTTTCTCACTGAATGTAGTTTATCAATTGGCTGAATGGGAGAGTGAACCCACACAATCAACTGGCCTATGTCTCTTCTTGCTCAGAGGTTAAGGTGTGTGCCATGGCTCCCAGTTTTTATGTGGATGCTGGGGATCTGAGGACAAGTTCTTTTTTTTTTTGTTTTTTTTGAGACAGGGTTTCTCTGTGTAGCTTTGCGCCTTTCCTGGAACTCACTCTGTAGACCAGGCTGGCCTCAAACTCACAGAGATCCGCCTGCCTCTGTCTCCCGAGTGCTGGGATTAAAGGCGTGCGCCACCACCGCCCGGCTTGAGGACAAGTTCTTATGTTTATGAAAGAAGCTCTTCATAAGCCTCAAAATATATTTAATTACCATTGACTTAAAGGTGGATTTTTAAGGCTCAAAAATTGTATAACTGTATTGAAAATTTGAGCCTCTTTCAATGAAGGAGGCTTAACCAAGAAAGTTTTGGTAGAATGATTTCCCCTCAGGAGACTTGATTACAAAGTTTGTATAGGGGATGGGAAGATGCTCCGTTAGTAAAGTGCTTGCTTTCTAAGAAGACCCAGCTTTGGCCCTGCAGCATCCCATAAAGTCTGGTGCAGAGGCATGCGCCTGTAGCTCCAGAACTGGGAGAGTGGAAAGAAGAGGATCCTGAGGCTTGCTGGCCAGCCAGTACAGATGAGTCTGAGCTCCGGGTTCAGTGATATAGTCTGTCTCAAAAATTAATAAATGAAAAGGTGGAGAAGTGATTGAAGAAGACACCTGGTGGTGGCTTCTGACACTAACATATATGAGCATACACATACACAGACAGACACAGAAACAGCTTCATAATATACATGAAATATATACCAACAAGAGAATGTTGTGTCACTCTTCATAATTCTAATAAGTAATTAAAAATGATTATAGTTGAATTAATTAAATATAAGTATAATTTAATTAAATATAAGTATATAAAAGCATTTAAATGCTTTTTTCCCTCTCAAGACAGGTTTTCTATGTGTTAGTTGCCCTGGCTATCTTAGACTTCACTCTGTAGAGTAGGCTGGCTTCTAATTCATAGAGATGCACCTGTCTCTCCCTCCCTACTTCTGGGATTAAAGGAGTGTGCCACTACCACCCAGCATTTAATTTTATTTTTTATAACAGTTATTTTTTCATAAATCTAGTAAAAAGCATAATGAAATGATTCCCTTCATTTTCATTTTAAATCCTTGTGTTACTTTTAATGTGCAGGGAGTGGATGACCACACGTGTGCTCTTTGAAGATCTGGTCACATGCTCTCCACATCTGTGCCCACTATTGAGCGTGCAGTGGAGAAGGACAGGAGAATGCTGAGTGCTGCCACATGGTCATCACGTTACAGTGAATGCATGTTGACCCTATACAGGGAAACCTTAATGGCTTGGTTAAGCACAGCACAGTCAAACTGCATGGAGAATGGTTTGCTGGGCTGGAGCCCTTTTCTCTTGCTGTGACTCTCAGGTTATCTTGATTATGCAGACCTTGGAAGTTAAGGTTCTTGCAATACCACACATGTCACCTGGTACAGGAAGACGTTTGAAATGCCACATTCATTTCTGACGTGTGAAAGTATTTTGCTCCCGTAAAAATGAAAGCATGGCTTTATCAAAGTAAGACAAAACAATAAACACTTAGAAAAATTTTGCCGGGCGTTGGTGGCGCACGCCTTTAATCCCAGCACTCGGGAGGCAGAGGCAGGCGGATCTCTGTGAGTTCGAGGCCAGCCTGGGCTACCAAGTGAGCTCCAGGAAAGGCGCAAAGCTACACAGAGAAACCCTGTCTCGAAAAACCAAAAAATGGGAAAAAAAAAGAAAAAGAAAAAAGAAAAATTGTTCTGTTCAGGGTGGTGCTTCTCTCAATTCAGGAAAGCTTCTAGGTGAGAGGTGGTCAGGCCACAGAAGACAAGTGCTGGAGCTGACTGTTCAGGTGAGCTCTCAACCTCACACTAGTATCCCTTCCCTTCTCTTCCCCTAGACTCTCTTCCCTTCCCTTTCTTTCTCTTGCCTTCCTTTCTCTTCCCTTTCCTTCCTTTCCCCTCTCCTCCCTGGCCCTGCCCTGCCCCACCCCCCTTCTCCCTCCCTCCCTGCCTGCCAGTCTGCCAGCCCACCTGCCCTCTTTTAGGTGCATGTGCAGCTGTGTGCATGTTTGTTCCTACATGGGCACAGATGTGAAACCCAGAGGTGCTTTTCCTCAAAGCCTTCCATCTTATTTTTTGAGACAGAGTGTCTCACTGGGACCTGAAAATCAATGATTCTAGGTCAACTGTCCTGCAGGCCTTAGGAGTATCTTGCCTGCCCCTTCACAGTGCTGGGATTTCAAGAACGGGCCACTACAAAGCATGGCATCCATCCTTTTAAGTCAGTGCTGTGAATTGAACCCAGGTGTGCTGCTTAAGAGGCAAACACTTTCTGACTAAACATACCCCTCACCTTCTTTCCTCTTCTTTCCGGAAATCAGGTGAAAGGATCACTTTTAATTTTTCCTGCCAGTTTCAAAAGTTCATGATATTAATGTGTATGGGCTCAATAATATATTGTGTAGAATATATTACTACTTAACATTACTTGGTGTTCACTCTTGTAGCGTACAATCTATAGCTACCTGGGATATTTTATGAAGAAAGGAGACTTCTTGGGGCCTGTGGTTCTGGAAACAAGAGATGTCCATTCACAGGGTCCTAACTATTATGCTTAACTGCTGGAGAAATCATAATACAGAAGAACAAGCAGACACATGTGTGAGATGTCCGGATTCCTGCAGCAATGAGCTAAGTCAGGCCCCTGCCATTACAATGTGCTTCACTGGGAACAAATCCAACCCTGAGAACACACTCAGGAAAGTTGCTATTAGTGTCACAAGGAATCCTCTGTGATATGCCAAGAAGGTCTTCCCAGGGTGCATCTGCTCATATGGACTTAGTGAAAAATTAAGCCTCAGCCTGAGACTTTGGGGTACAAATCATATTAGACTAAATCAATTGACAGACAGTGAACAATAGCTTTGCAGTCTGTCTTCCAGATGGCACCTTGAAACTTACCCTACATATCTTCTTTACAATTAGAGAAAAGACTCAAAAGGTGGTCATCAGCCTCAGTGTTTGCTCATCCCACCACCTGACTTTCTTTCCTTTCCTTGTTTCTCCCTTCTAGAAGCAGGATCTCATGTACCTGAGTCTGGCCTCAATTGCCTCATATAGCTGAGGATGAGTGGGAATTTCTGATTCTTCCTCCTCTACCTACCAAGTATTGGTATTAGAGGTCTGCAACACCACATCCAGTTTTATGTGGTGCTGGAGACCACTCCAGAGCTCTGTGCTTGCTAGCTAGGCTCTCTGTCAGCTGAGCTCTTCCCCAAATCATTTTCAATAACCATGCTCAATGAATGCAAACATTTCCAGAATATTTTGGTATTTATGAACAATACCATGCACATTTCATAGAATCTTTTATTTCAACTTAACAGAAAATTTAACTGTGACCTCAATTGTACTTCCATGGGAACACTGTTCCTGGCCTTGGAGCATCTGTTCTTTTAAAGTAAGTGGAAACAATTTCATTAAATTATCCAGGCTGGCCTGGCAGGGGACTCATTGGAGTTTGAGAAGTGTGGGAATTTTTGTCTCTATTATTATAGTACCTTTTGAAATCTCAATGTTCAACCTATTTTATGAAATACACCATCTTTATATACAGCTTGACAGATTCATTATTTGAAAATAAATGTCGATGATACATTAAAATCACATAAACCACCAAGGGTCCAAGTTCCAGATAGTCAGAAATCTATTATCTAAACTTGTATTGTACAGGAGAGATGTAAGACACCTGTATCTTTTAAATTTTTTGATAGCTACATTAGACGAAAACACAAAACCACCACATTCAGCATATCTTATATACTATTTAGAATGTAAATGTTGCAAAATTATTAGTAGTATATTTTACATTGTACCTCTACTTATTTATCTATTATTTATCTATCTACCTATGATAAATACATGGATGGAGAATGGATGAATAGACTGATTGATAGATAGATATAGATATATAGATATATATAAATATCATCTGTCTTTTTACCCTTATCATCTGGACTAGGCACACTCCAAGAGCTCAGTAGCTACACCCAGAAAGTGGTTATTTTCCATTCTCAAAATCATAGCAGTGAGCTCTTACTCCTTTAATATTGCCTAGACCTTCCTTTTCTCTGGGATTTCCTGGTGAAGCCCCTTTCCCAAATCTTCCTTTGCAATTGAATTGCAATTTTTATTTTGGCAACAAAAACAAAAACAAAACAAAACAAAACAAAAAAACAACCCAAAACCCAAAATAAAACAACAACAACAACAAAAAAATAGCTTCCAGTCTCATTCTCCTATCATGTCTTCTTGCTGGAGCTGTTTGGATTTTGGACAGTGTGCCCAGCTGCAAGCCTCCAGGAAATACCTCTGGTGTGGATTTTGCTTGTAAGAAGTACACACTACACTCTGATTTTCTAATTGCTTCTAGTGTCTGAGACATTTACTCATCAAGTCTCAGTTCACTCCTCTTGGTCTTTCTTATTTGATAGTTTTCAAAGGATGCTTCTTCTGGCAAGGGTAAGGTTCCCAATTCCCCAATCTAGTGACATCTGTCATTCCTCAAGTATTGAAAAAGAAAAATATCAACAAGATAAACTTCCTCAGTATAACATTCCAATGCCACTGTTCTGTTTTGCTTTGTGTGTTTGTTTTTATTTTTCAAGACAGGGTCTCTCTGTGTAGCTCTCACTGTCCTGGAACTAGCTCTGTAGACCAGGTTAGCCTCAAACTCACAGAGATCCACCTGCATCTACCACCCGAGTGCTGGGATTAAAGGTGAGCACAATCACTGCCCCTCTTTCAATGTCAATCTTATAATTAATTTCTAAATGTATTCTTCCTCCATACTAGTTCTCCTTGGTGAGAACTCACTGCATACAATACTATGATGAAAAATATGAATGGCAAAGATTAGAAAGTATCATTTACAAATATTATTTTTAATTTTTGTACAATATCATCGTTGCACACCTATCCATTGGAATATATTTCAGATTATAGGAATTTTTTCTGCCATGTCATCAAAGTCTCCTAGAGTATCTGGGACACATTTGGCTTATAATACATATTTATTAGCAAAATGAATTTATAAAAGTCACCTTTTCTGTTCATAAATTTGTTCCTGTAGGCAGAATACTTCATGGTTCATTTCCACAAATACTAGAAAGACAATTAAGTGCTTTGGAGCCAAACAATTGTAGTATCACTTATGAAAATAATTCCTCTGTGCTAATGTACAGTTCTCAGGGTAACTCAATGAGAAAAGCTGCAAGTGTCCGCCTTGAGGGCAACAGCTTTCCAGTGTTTAATCTTTCTGAATGGCCTGTGAATGGATGCTTTGTCTGAGGTGTCAGTATATACCATACTTTGTCTAGCTCATATGACTTCATAGTTCTTGGAAGACTGAAGGAGGCTAGGGACATGTCTTAGTGAACAAAGCACTCTTATGAGGAGCAGAGTTTGGATTCTCAGCACCCATTTAACACCACAAAAATGTGGTGGCCCATCATCTAGCAGTTAGGGGAGACAGGGTATCCCCAAGAACAAGCTGACTGTCTAGACTAGCAAATGGGCTAGAAATGGATTCAATGAGAGATCTTGCTATGATCTATAAGGTGGTGAGAGATTGATGAAGATACCCCATGTCTGTCTCTGCCTACATATTCATTCACTCAAGTGGGCACCTACAAACTTATGAACATACATATACATACAGCAGGTGTACACATGTGTGCACACTCTCACACACACTAAGAGAG